>SNVD02014099.1:600000-894795 GCA_013180625.2 Boswellia sacra | reverse complement strand
GGCTATGAATTGGATTCAAACCAAGAGGTATGTTTTGCAAAGAAAAAAAAGTGTCAATGCCTCGTGGCCTTTCATAGTTTAACAGCCTTGTAAGCATTATTTATCTAAAGCTCATATTTTGGTGGAATCGTTATTTTATTTTTAATTTTAATCTTTTAGATTTTTGATCATCTTTATATGAACTCTATTGCCTATGATAATTTTCATTTGGAATGCTTTGTGGATTGGAAGGTCAGGTTTTGAACAATAGAATATCCAATTAATGTGCAAAATTCTGTCCCTGACGAATTCTCACTTCTCTTCCTTATTAATTTGATATTCACTTTTTATGTATTCATTTTTTTACGTTTAACTGCGAGGCTGTTGTACTATGATTGAAATCAATTGTCCTGATTATTGTTGATCATGTTTGGTGTATTAATCTGCAACCATTGGTTTGTTAGTTTGTTCCCTACGAGTGCACCATCTATACAAAGATTTGGATGTCAAGTTATGCTGTGCACTTCATGTGGTTGGTTAATGTAATAGTTATACGATAAGCTCTTTTTTTTTAATTTTTTTTTTGGGATAAGTGAATTTTGAGTTGTAAAAGAAAAGACAGTTGTCAGTTTGACACAAAAGATATTTGAAATTCCATGTCAGAGAGCATGTCTACTAATTTTTAAACAAAAGAATTCCTAATTTCCTTCAGTTGTATTTCTTCAAACAGTTGTTTGGTCTTGGTGTAGCCAATATTGTGGGTTCATTCTTTTCAATATATCCCACGACAGGTGAGACTTTGCTGAGTTCATAAGAGCAGCGAACATGGTTATATGTATTGCTTCCTTTCTGGTTATTGAAATTTTCATTATATGTATTTATTACAATGATGTGCTATTGAACGACTGGTTCTCTTTTAAATATTTCTATTAGGCTCCTTCTCTCGATCAGCTGTAAATCACGAAAGTGGAGCAAAGACTGGCTTTTCTGGAATTGTATCAGGAATCATTATGGGTTGTGCTCTTTTATTCATGACGCCATTGTTTAAATACATACCCAAGGTTGGTTTCCATGTTGGTGGTTTTGCTTTTCTGAATGGGAATGCTGTATGAGTGATTGTTTGATAGCATGTTTTTCTTTTATGTTACATTCACTCATCTTATATATTTAAATGTCTTCTGCTTGTTACTTTAATTTGTTTATCAAGGCCTAAGAAATTGAAAATTTAATAAAGTTCAATATGGAATAGCGCAACTATTTTCTACTTATCATGGCAGTAAGCAGCATATATTGTTGAATGCTAATTGTGGTGTTCTCATCTCCTTACAGTGTGTCCTGGCCGCAATAGTAATCTCTGCCGTAATGGGTATGGTAAGTGTGCTAAAACTGCATGCCTAGAGTTAATTCTACACTATATCTTATGCTTTTCATGGTTAGACTGTAGAATTTACTGTTTTACGATATACAGTAAATCAATTCAAATAAGAAGACGTTAATTTGGCCCACCATTGTGATTCTCTGGCCCTTTAGAATCAACTTTTCATTACCTTATGCCCTTCATAGCAACTTAGCCATTGTAAATTGAATCAAGGACATTAATGTAAGTTTCAAAGACTAAAGGTGGATGCACCCCAACTTGGATAGGGCTAAAAGTAGGATTTTGGTATATTTTTGGAGAAAATCATACATAGTATTCAAAATTGACTTTATACAAATCACTGTTAAAGAATGTGTTCTTCTCTATTTCTGTTTCACAGCTTTTGACTTTGGTACATGTGTGTAGTTATAGAGACTTATGATAGAAGAGTGAATTTTATTCATGGCACCAGACAACTAATTTCTTCTGGATGTTTATCATTGCAGGTGGATTATGAGGAGGCTATTTTTCTATGGCGTGTAGATAAGAAAGATTTTCTTCTGTGGACTGTTACTGCCGTTACAACTTTGTTTCTTGGTATTGAGATTGGTGGCCTTGTTGGGGTATGTCATGAATAATATCTAATTGTCTATGTGATATCTATTACAATCTTTATTCTATATTTGTTCAATCTCTTGTAGAACTCTTTTAAGTGCAAATGTTGTCTCATCTGTTCTTAACTTAGCAAGAATGAAAACATCTTTATCTTTTACACCCATAGTTTGACAAGAATTTTAATTAGCTAGGAAATATAACCATGAAGGATTAACTCTTAACCTTGTTTTATTAGTCCAAAGTCAAGACTTATCTCAAGTATATTCTTTAGAAATTAACCATAAATGTGGAATTTTTTTTCCTGGAAAAATAAAGTCTCCAGCTAGCTACAATATTTTCTCAAGTGGATTTGACTTGTAGTAATTTGAATATATCTTTTAATCATGTAGAATTGGATGTGGTAGTCTTCATTGGCAATCAAAATTTTGAGTTACAATTTAATCGTGTGGATAATGTTAGTTTTAGTATTCCATAAATTTGTTGATATGAAATTTTGGCAGGAATGCTAAAATCTTGCTTTAAAAAAAAAAAGTAGACCAAGATTATTCATTAGTTAATTTTATTTTCAAGTTTTGCTTAAAATTTTCTTTAAACGTGGTCAATCAGTTTTTTAGTTGTTGAATATTCATGTGATTTTGTATTGTATCTTTGAATTTGAATTGAGGAAGCCAGAGAAAGAAGCTTAGAATAATAGAAGTTATTAGTGAATTGTAATTGTAGATAGGATCAAAATATACTCTTTTTCTTTTCATAATTGATTTGTATATAATTCTCCACTTTTAAAAATAGAGAATATAAAAATAAAATAATTACATGACAAAAACATTCTAAAATTTTTTCTTAAATAACTGTTTATTGTTTACATCTTTTAATTTGTCAAAAAGTTAAAATCAAAGAAGTTTGATTGCTTAACTTTGGCTTAATTTGACCTTTTATTTGGAGAGAGTTATGAACTTCTATTAGTTACAAGTTGATCATGGCAGTACTACCTCAATTTAAGTTTCTAATTCTTTAAGAATAGTTTTGAAAATGAATTTTCTTCATAAAATAAAGTTTTGCTGCATCATTTTAAGTTATCTGATGAAAGTTTTTTTCCTCAAGTTTGATGTGTACTTAAGGTTTAGTTTAATTAAGTGAACTGTTCTCTCCGTCAAAGCTCATTTGATTGATTAAATATCATTCTTTACTATGTTGGACTGTACTTTTTTTTTTAGTTTTACTCTCCCCATTTTCGCTTATATGCAGCATCTTCTATAAACATGTGATCCCCTAACGTCAATGGCTACTATAATTAAGTGCACATGAGCATACTAGTTTGGTTGGAATTTATTACTTTCTTATCGACTAAAGACACTGACACTATTGTCTACACTATTATTCTACTTGCGTTCTGAACCTTCTAACATTGCATCACCTAATTTTGAACTATGATAAGATGTAATAGAAACATTCTTGATATAATAAAAATACCTTAGAATCAGATCTAATTTCTGCCACTTATATAGTAATGAGAGAAAGCTTTAGGGCAAAAACAGAGATGGGAATAGATGGACCTAGAGGACAATAAAGAATTGATATATCACATGGGCCTTGGATGACATCAAACTAGACATAGCATAGAAAAGACTTCGCTTTCTTTATAACATTGTATAGGCAATTGAAAGCATCTGGTATAGATTGGAGAGAGATGTATCATAGTTTTTTATATATAATTGGTGGCGTTAGGTGAAGTGTTTCTTTGGGTGTGTGTTGATTTATTTATTTATTTTTTTACTCATGATAAGAATGGATGTGATATGAGTTGCATCTATTATGTGAATTCTTTAGGATATTTGTAACTTAATTTGTTGATCTACATGTGATTGATTCTTCAGCTTGTACTTAGCTTAGTTGTTGCATCTAGAATAACCTGTTTTTATGACTTTTAAGTGCTGATGATTTTTCCATATTTAACTTATTCCTCAATTCTTGACAATTGCTTTTGTATATAATCATTTGTGCAAATGCATAATAGTTCAAGTGCAGCAATGCAATTATAGAGTTTATTAGATTTTGAACATTTTACATTGGTGTTATATGACATGCATCATTTACTTACTGCATTTTTACTTTTAGGATTTGAAAAACTTGAGAGAACAAAGTTGTACTCAACAACTTAATATTTTCAACTATTATCATACGCTAATGATGACCATAACCAATTGTGAGTTTGTTCTAATAACAACTAATCTTTTGAACTCTTAAGATTCTCTTTTTTTTTTTTTTTTTAGCACTGCAAGAATTTTTAAAATATTTGTCCATTTATTATACTATGAGCTATACCCTGAATTTGACAATTTGAGACACATAGAGAGAGAGATATTAATGCATGTAGTCATTATTAGATCTGGCCCAAAAAATAACTTCATTTTTTTATTTAAAATAAAGTGACAATATAAAATTAAAATGTGTTCCATGACTTCTATTAGGGAAAAAATCTCATAAAAGCTTATTGATATGTTTTTCCCAACACAATTCTTATTTATTTCTTGATAGTTACATTTTGAAGAAGTTGAAAAGTTGATTTATTTTGAAAATCTATTTAACATAGAAATGCATATTCTATTTTAGGATTTCTTTGCTGAGAATAGGCTTGCTTCTACTCAAGGCAGCCTATACTTCTAAAGGTATTTATGGCAGTCTTTTTCATCTTAAAGGTATTTTTGTCTCTAAATGGAATATGAGTTCATTAAGTTACTATTTTCATTTTTATTGATTTCTAACCTGGACATATTTATGGTAGTATGCAATTGTATTTTGTAAACCATTGATCCATATCTTTTCTTAAGCTGGTAAGTCACTTGTGCCTATAATGTGAGAGAATTAATAACTATAGCTTTAAGATTGTTTTATGTAAAGTATTTTATTCAATAGATATTTTCATGAAGCACTTGAATTAATATTTGATCCTTAAGGATTGAACTTTGTTTAGATCATTAAAATGATCTCAAATTAACGGTTAAGATTCTTTTTGTTCTTGTTCACAACAAGGCGAGATAGCTACAACGGCTTAAATGCATTGAGTGTAGTAAGGAACTTGTTTCGAAAGGTTGAAACTATTATATGAACCAATACTTGGTAGAGAGGAAAAGGAAAGATTTTGAGAAAATAAAATGATGATTTCAATTGAAAATCTTAGAAAATTGTTAAAGCTTCGTGAGTAGCAGGAGAGTTCAAGTGGTGATCTGGATCCATATCCTAGCAAACCAACTATATAGCATGATAAACACAGTCGACTAACCAGAAAAGTCGAAAAAGTGTAAGGTACAACTACATATTTTCATTTATCGACCTGTGAAAACAGTTAAAAAAAATAAACAATTTATAAACAAAACAAAAGGAAACCACTACAAAGCACAAGCACCTTCACCAATTGTTAAGTAGAAAATATTATCTATTGTATTAGAAAAGATTAAAAGAGTTAATGCTAAGATATAAAACTGGAGCTTGCTGAAACTAGTGAGTTATGACATCCTTTCTTGCAGTTTATGTCCTTTCTATTTGTCAAATTATTATGGGTAGGAAAGTTCAGGACTTGTTTTACTTTTGTGTTCAATTATTTCTTTGAACTGAATGGCCATAAGTTAAGTGTAGTCTTCATTCATGTGGTAAGCCTATTCAAAGTTTCATAATACTTAACCCCTTCATACAATCTTGAATCTCAACCCAATTATCAATTTGTGACTATTTGAGAATTGTAGTTAGAGCACATTTTGTTTCTCTTAGTGTAAAAGTTCTCTTTTGTTCTTGTAAATTGCAAGAGAAAGTTGTTAAATACTTGTATGTAGTTGATAAGATCCTACATTCTATATAAAATCAATGGTTTCTCTATCTGGTTTTTTTTTTTCTTGTCCCATTATAAAAGTCTGGTTCTAAATGCAGTTGAAAAGGATGAGACAAAGGGCTTGGGTACCGGTTGGGAATGGTTAATTTGATTTCAACAAGGATACCCTCTTGATAATGAGTAGATAAAAGGTTCAATATCTTTTTCCTCATTGTATCTCTTTCTTAAAATAATAGGAACAAAGAGTTGATATAATATATTTGTTGACAATGTTTGTGGTTTTGTTTTCTAGATAATTCACGTGGCTCTGTGATTTCATGATCTCAATGATGGGTAGACTTGTAATTTTTATACTCACCTGCTCACCAGCAAAATTCATTTCTTGATTTTGTTTGGATGAGAAATGTTATGAATTATAATTGATTGAAACTGGCCAATAAGTGATCCTGACAATGATTTGCATTGTGTTATGCTAGTGGTAAGATAATAAAATCTAATAAGCATTAGTAGAAATCTAGTTCAACTTCTTTTGATTGAAATTTATATTTCAAAAGCATTTGAAGAGAAATAAACAATAAAAAATTATTGGCCATCCTTGCCATATTATCACACGATTCCTCGAAGTTCTTCACCAACATCTAATCCTAACCCAACTTATTCAGGCCTCGTGCGTTCTCCGTGGCTAGCTCCTAGTCTGTGACCATTACCCGAAGTATCTTATGATTCTAGTCCAAGCCATGACATGGGACGTGCAACAGCCCCAGTCGCTCCATCACTTGTACCATCTGCGTTATGTAAGTGACTATGCTTGAGTTATATGCATGTGTTGCCTATTTATTCCTATGCATGCTTTGTTTCATGATCTATGAGTTGCTTTTTCCATATTTTACTGGTATTATGGTGTAGACTTTCCAAATTTTACTGGTGTTAAAAATGATTTGGTTTAGAAGTGATGGTTTAGTTTTAAAATGCATTAGTAAAATATGGTGATATGCTTTCACAAAAAGTATCAGTTATACAGAATTCTTATGTCATAATACCATTGCTTATGCTAAATGGCTCCTTTATACAATCTCCGGTGTTTGGATTGACTCAATATTTGTTTGGTTGGTCAGCCACCAATCTGCCTACCAATTCTTTTTTCCCTGATAATTTACGTAATATTGTATGACTTAGAAATATTGTTTTGTTGTCGTTGATGTTATGATACTATGATGATGTGAGCAGTCTGCAAAGCTTAGTAACTAAACACTGCTTTTGAAGTTTGCCCTTCTGACTGTATACATGCCAACTCCAGTTTGCTGCATTCTTTCATTTAGTATAAATTGTTGTCATTATATGAAAAGATGGGCAATATCGAATTATGTGAGGCTAGCTTAGGTGTTTTAGATAATCTTGATGGCTTCGTTAGAAAGAATTTCCTTTATATTCCTGTTATGTTAAATGACCAAATTGAAGCTTAACCTGTAATGCGATAGGCAAGAGATGAATTTATCACCGAAATTAACCCGATGTTCAATGATTAGTAATTAACTAACCTGCAAAATTAATTTTATTTGCTATCATGTGTAATCTTGATATCTTTTTGAGATGTGGAAACCTTGAAGCTTAAGTGTTTGAAATATCAGTTTGTCTTGACAAATTTTAAGACCACTGATGCATATAAATTTAGATCAGTAATAAGCAAGGTTGGCGTTGATGCTTGATTGACGTTGAGTCTGCTCATTCTAGCTTTGAGCTTATTGCTTTTGCCATTGTTTGTTACTTTGTGAGTTCTTGTGTGAAGCATTTTTTTTTTAAATCTTAATAATCAAGGGTCTACCTTTGTAATTTGAATGCAATTTTTTTTTTCAGAATAAAGAAAAACCGAAAATCTTAAGAAAATGGACTAATTTGGTTGGGATGGTTTTAAGAACAACTATAAGATATAATTGTTGGAAGGCCATGTTGTTGCTGCTATTCAGCGCAGCGGGCTTGTCATGCAATTTCTTTGTTCTACTTTTAACTCTACGACTCTGTAATTTCATTTGATACATAGATCCATTGAAAAAGACTTGTTTTTGTGGACCTTAATGCTTGTTTGTTTCACTAAATAAGCCTTTTGAGTTTCGAGTTTAGCTATGATTTACTTTTCGAGCTTATTCATTTCTAACTGATGTAATTTTTTTTTGGTTAACAGAAGAGAATATTTGAGGGGCTTCAAGTGTATCAATCATGAGGTATGTTGAATCTTAGTTGGTGCTTTGGATTTTCACCATTAGCTTAATTTTTGCGTTTTAAAACTTAAGTTTAACATTCTTATAGGTTTATAGATGTCTTATTTTTTATATTTCATGTATTGAGTGTCCAAGCTTGAATCTAAAAGATATATATTATAGTTATTTCTGTGGTTGAATATGATATCCGTGTCTGTCAAATGCAAATTGATAGCAAATTTGGTGTGGGTATTTTATGAAATTGTTACCTTTTAGTTATTTGAATGAAGATTAATGACCCTCTTGTGTTCCACTTAATATGTATTGCTCAAGCTGTAGCTTCTTCTATTTTCTTTGTCATTTAGCTGGTCTTGGTTCTGTCTTGTTGTCGCTTATTTTACTGAAAATTAACATTTTATTTTACATTGATATTGCGTCTTCTTCCTTCTTCTTGGTGGCAGTTCGGTTCGTATTGTTATATTCATTTAACCATGGTTATTGTCTTCTCTTCTTGCTCTGAATTTGTTAATTTATCTTCTGCTGCAGTAAGCTTCAGAGTGATGCTTTGAATGAATATGCGATCAAAAAAGTTTTTGTGCAGGATATTGCTTTGTTAAGTATATGACATTTGAAGAAGCTGACAGGGCTATTAGAGCTCTAAACAGCCAGTACAGTTTTCCTGGGGTGAGTTCTTTAGGATAAAAACTAAGAACCCTCTTGAGAATGTCCTTTGCATTGTTGTAATAATTAGTAAATTTGCTTATTTCCAGGAACAAATTGCCATCAAAGTCAGATATGCTGATGGAGAACGGGAATGCCTTGGTAAGTGCTTGTTATTAAGTATGCTTTCACAGCTATGTCAGAACTTCATTCTCACTAAGCTTGTCAAATGCACAGTAGCTTAATAAACATTAAAGAGATGCTTTTACGACAAGGTTTGCAAGTTAAATTCTGTACGTCTGCTGGCCAGTATTTAACTAGCCTTTTGCTATAGAGCTTGGGGGTGCATTATAGAAATAAGCTTGCTGAAATAACAGGAAATTTTATCTGCTCAAATGATAAAAGTAATCCCTGCATTTGTTATGGCTTGGAAATTGTCCCAAATATATGTGGATTTACAAATTATTATTATTATTTTGTATTCAATTTGTTCTCTTAATATATAGAACTCATATTATTTTGGTTGAATTTTCAACGAGAGAAATTAATTAACCTTTTAGTAAGAAACAAAAAGAATTTGATTATCGTTTCTTTTTAATTTTCCTTTACTCTGCATATTAATTCTTCTTTTAGGATTATATAATTGTAACTTCTTTCTCTTTTTATGTTTATCCATATAATTTCCAAAGTACATCTAGTAATATCAGATATTGTGTATGTATATTTTAAAATCGAATACTATACCAAGGTTATGGGGTGTGAATGTAACTCTCAATTTAGAACTTGGTGAGCAGGGAAAGGTTGAGGATTTTTGTATACCTAAAAAACTGTGTCTGTATTTTTTGTTTCTGCGCATGCTTTGAGGTCATCATTCGTGCACCTGTTTGTCCAAACTGTATATTCTTTGTTTACTTTAGTGTTTATTATTTGTTCTTATTTAATCAATGTTACCTCTATACTATTGTAGTGGCTCCTCCAGACAAGTTGTATGTTGGCTGCCTGAGCAAACAGACTTCAAAAAAGGAAATTAAGGAAGTATGCTCCTTATTCTTTGAACATTTATGTGTCCCGAAGTTAATAAAATAAGTGGCATCCCCTGTTTCGGTAATTTTTCTTAAAAATATGCATGCATGAAAGGTTTTTTAGGTGGAGTATATATGATAATAAAATTAACAATTATTGCCTTTGCACATAATGTAGCACCTCTTGAGTGTGATGAACAAAAAATTTTGAAGGAACTAAAATATTGATGTATGAGATTTGGTGTCCAGTTTATGAAGGATTATAGCAAATGAATGTAGGTTTTTTATAATTATTATTATTACTATTTAAAAAGTTAAGACTTGTATTAATAGGGTAAAGAGTGTGTACTAGATGTCCACATAAACAAGGATGCCTTGGGAGTAAAATCAATTATAAAATAGAGTATATAATTCTTTATTACTATAAAAGTAACCTTAACCCGTAGTGCCAAGCACCTCAAACAAAATAAATAGCTAAAAACCCCTTCCATATTGCTATTTATAAATATGGAATTGTTATGGCTAAACATGTGAGTCATTTTCGGATAGAAAATAAGCCTTCTTATACTTTAAGGACTGAATGCCGGTTCCATGAAGAAGACAAAAATTTCTGTGTATATAAGCATGCACACAAGATTAATTTTGGTTATATTCTCACTTTATGCATCTAAGAACATGTGAATCATATAGGAATATTTTCTGTCAGATATTTGCACCTTACGGTCACGTTGAAGATATCTACATTGTTCGTGTCGATCAGAAGCAAAGTCGTGGTTTGTCCAACTTCTCATATTTTTGCTTTATGCCTTTCTTAAATCAAGCACACTGGTATGAACAAAATATTGGATGGAAATTTTGGCTCTTGTGCTTCATGAAAAATTAAATGTTATGGGGGTTGTCTTTCCAGTTAAAGTAGTTATGGGGGTTGTTTTTCCAATTAAAGTAGCTCCTACATATTGGCCTCTATTTTTTTTTTTTAATCATGTGTGCACCACTTTCCTTGTGGTCTTGCGCCCTTGAAGGGTGAGACAAGAAAGAACAGAAAGAAAGCTGGATGATCCATCTATTTGTTTCAGTCACAGTTGCTGTGCATGAATTGGTGACTTATGTATCAAAGACCTTCTATTTGACTTTGTACTTATTGTTGTTTTACTGCCACAAGTATGTCCCATAGTTTCTGATTGAAAGTTTAGAAGTATCATATATTTTGTGTTCGAGCATTCCTTTGCATTTGTTCTGAGATAGATTTTGTATTTTTTGAAGGTTGTGGATTTGTTCAATTTTCTCATAGAGATATGGCACTGGCAGCAATCAAAGGATTAAATCGAATTTTCACAATGAGAGTAATGTGTATTTAATATTTTTACTTGTACCACTACTTTGTTTATATTGAAGGTTATTGAATTATCTTTTATCCGTTTCCATTTTAGGGTTCAGATCAACCATTGATTGTTCGTATTGCAGATCCTAAAAACCCCAGGACTGGAGAACAAAGGTTTTGCTTCTTTGGTTTCTTTTTACCTTATCAATATTTGTGGGAGCTAAGAATCATGTGTTGTATGTTCTTTGAGATTTGAGTCAATTTATTTAATTTTTAATTTTGATCATGTCATTGCTAGTTATTTAGTTAGTCCTCTGTACAACATTTATTCTCACTCTCTCTTGATGTGGTTTTTTGGTTCATATTTGTATTTTCTTTTGATTAATCATCAATACAATTTTTTTAAGCAGCAAAAATTAGTACTATTATGTTTCTTAAGCAGCAAAAATCATATCTGTCGTTAGCAAGCCATATTTATCGAGTAAAAAGCGATAAGAGCAAAAAGCGATAAATATAGTACAATACAAAATGGAATCATATTTATCGGTCAACAAGCGCCACTTATGATGAAATTTTAAAAATTTAATCGTTAGCAAGCCATATTTATCGGGCAAAAAGCGATAAATATGGTACAATTCAAATGGAATCATATTTATCGGTCAAAAAGCGCCAAATATGATGAAATTTAAAAAATTTGACCGTTAGCAAGCCATATTTATCGGGCAAAAAGCGATAAATATGGTTCACTTCAAAATGGAATCATACTTATCGGTCAAAAAGCGTCAAATATGATAAAATTTAAAAAATTTGACTATTAGCAAGCCATATTTATCGTTCAAAAAGCGTCAAATATGATGAAATTTAAAAAATTTGACCGTTATCAAGATATATTTATCGGGCAAAAAGCGATAAATATGATACAATTCAAAATAGAATCATATTTATCGATCAAAAAGCGTCAAATATGATGAAATTTAAAAAAGTTGACCGTTAGTAAGCCATATTTATCGGGCAAAAAGCAATAAATATGGTTCAATTCAAAGTGGAATCATATTTATCGGTCAAAAAGCGCCAAATATGGTACAATTCAAAAATTTTAACCGTTAGAAACGACTAAATTTGTCAAAAAAGTGACAAATATGTGATTTTTTGCACAGTATATTTTGTGTTATATTTGGCGCTTTTGTGTGACAAATATGATACACTATATTTGGCGTTTTGACCGACCGCCAAATATTATCAAATATACCATATTTGGCGGTACCATTGGTGTCGTTTTTATGACCGCTAAATATGGCATTTTTTCTTGTAGTGAAAGCAAGTAAAGTTTTCCAACCACCACTGGTACTTTATATGCACTTTTTTTTCTTTTTCTTTTTTTTTTGTACTTTACATTGCATTGACTCTATGCTTTTTTTTTTTGGAAGACTTAAACATGAACAAAAGTCCATACATCACAGTGTTAATAGAAAAACTATAGGGCGGCACGCATGAGCATGATTAGGATACCTCACGGTGTTAATAGAAAAACCATAGCATGAAGGCTTTTTGTTATAAAACTAATAAAAAAGTAGGCTTGGTAATGAATGAATTGAAGCACCCTAATATAATGAAAATATATTAAACGTGCAAGCATGTGGCATGACATCCAATATTGCATGAAGTATTCATTAATATAATGACTTTAATCGTGCAAGCATGTTAATATTGCATGAAACACATATTTATATAATGACTTCAATCATGCAAGCACGTTAATATTGCATGAAGCATATATATTATAATATAGGAAGACAAACCTTTGCGTCATGATTCCAAGTGCAGTAACCATGTTCCATTAAACAAATATATATGCATGCTAGACTTTATGCTGGGTTACGTAGTGAGCTAGTTATTCCTTAAAAAAAAAAATTTTTGTCCATATACACTACAAGAAAATTTTTAATATTTGACACATGGGTTGTAATTTATTTGACGTTTTTTTAAAATTCAGTCAAATATAGTACTAAGCTAAAAAAGTCAACCGAGTTTTTAACTTACTTAACGCCATTGTAATAACACTAAATTACATATTTGCCATTTAATATAAATAGGCAAATAAATCTTCCCCCTTTCTATTTCATTATTCCTGCTTCCATCTCTTATTGCAACCCTAACCGCACGCTTCTCCGTCGATCGTTCCCTCGTCGATTTGGCAGAAATCAATCATCCAACCTCTCAATCTGATTCTTTCCCTTGGTCATTCACCGCATCCCGTTTCTATTTCATTATTCCCGCTTCCATCTGTTTTGCAACCCTTGCCGCGCGCTGCTCCGTCGATCGGTCCCTTGTCGATTTGGCAGAAATCAATCATCCAACCTCTCAATCCGATTCTCTCCCTTGGTCATTCACCGGATCCCGTTTCTATTTCATTATTCCCGCTTCCATCTGTTTTGCAACCGGTCCCTCATCGATTTGGCAGAAATAGTCAATCGAATTCGAACCCTAGCCGCGCGCTGCTCCATCGATCGGTCCCTCATCGATTTGGCAGAAATCAATCATCCAGTTGAAGCAAACACCGCTGCTCCGCTGCCGCGAACTTGCCTACTCTCCAAATATCGAAAGAACGACCACCGTGAGGTACGTACTTCAATACCTATTTCACAAAGTTTTAACATCTTTATTAACTTGTAGTTGATCTTTATTGCTTTGTTTTCACTTTCTTCTCACTTGAATGTGATTGCTTTCATGTGTGTAAACGGTGATTTGGGAATTTATTATGGTATAATAGAATATTTTAGTTTATACCATAAGAAAAGATAGTCTATTTATATAATTTATTATATTCAAGTGATGCCATTCCCTCGAAGATATTTCAATTAATTTATTTTTTAGTTATGGCACGATACACAGAAAACATTATCTTATTTGAAATCATTCTGGATAAAAACTTATCTGTTTTATTTTCAATTGATGCCTGAATTACATTTATCAAAGATAATTACTGATTATCTAAGAAATAATAAATGAATAATGTTATATTTACAAAATTAATGAAGAGTGTTTATAATTATGTGAAGCATTAATTGGGTCATGTCAAATGCCCGCCTTAGTCGAGTTCAACTAAAATTATATTTGTCGACTATTATATTTTTACTCTTTCATTCTTTAAGAATCATAATAAATTTAAATTAATTTGATTCACCCTTGTTATAATTAAACCTTGACGGCTACATTATTATTGACTAGGTAGGACAATCTTATCAGGAGTAACAATTCAATTAGACATATTTAAATTGAATTTGAATCGAACCAATTAGTTTTTGTGGTCCAAATATTCACTAGCGGCATTGCATGCCACCTTGTGTGACACGTCGTGTTGAGCTGGATTACTTGATTGAATGAAATACCATCTTTTGCTTTGTGTTCCCCATTTATGGCTAGTCTTCAATCTTGTCCTCAGTACACGTTTATCACAATTGTATTTCTATTTTGCTTTTCATATAAATGTGGTTTCAAATTTTCAATCGAAGTTCTTTTTTTTTTTTCAAACACACCATATCTATTTTTGATACCTTATTTATTATGAAAATTACTATCACAATTTTCATTTATCCACTAATATTTTGACATTTAATATATTAATATTACTAATTCAATCACGGAACGATTTCTCCTATTATGTATATTCATACACATAATTTTCATTAGATTTAAAGACAAATGAATGACTTTCTTTTTTTGTCTATAACTTGGGTAGGCGACATTGAAGAGTTTAGAATTTAGATAAGAGGATAAATGCAACTTGCTTATAAGAATTAATGCTAGTTAACATCAAACCATCGACAAAAGTATCTTTTCAATTTCAATAATTTAGTTTACTGATCAATTTTTATATCACAAGAAGCAAAATTCACAAACACTCTTGGCTTATAATTGAGGAATATATTGAATAGAAGTGCTTATATAACGATTGATTCTAGGCTTTACATATCCATACCATCTATACGTAATCTATACAATAGATAGAAGTATCTAAGATAGAGATGAGTGTAAAATTTGTCAACCCATTTGGTTTATTAACAAAATTTTAAAGTGAGATTTCTACTATAACGCCCAAATTTAAGCGTGAAGTACAAAAATATTACCGACGTTAAAATTTTGTATGTTATGACTATGTCTGATAGTATCTAACAAGTGTGTTTGATAATGTCTTGACAGTGCTCGATAATGAGTGTCAAGTGTTGAGCAAAATTATGATCCTTATCAAAGAGTTCCAATAAATAAGGTTACTATGGCAAATTTACCAATTTGAAACTCTCTTCTTTAACTTTACAAATGTATTAGTTAATAATTGCATGGTGCCAAGTCAAAACATAAAATATTATGCACTCAACTTTAATTTATTTGGCTTCAAATTTCAATGAATCAATCCATAGTTCCACTGATATAATTCAATTAAATATTAGTTGCAGCTCCCTTTATCAAGTCTTATTTAATAGTTGATGATTGTATGATATGAACATTGTAACTTGTACACAACTTAGGCAATCTAGTGCAGGCGATATCCAGTGACAACAATCAAACCCAGAAAAAGACGAGTGAGAGAAGGTTGGAGGCAATAGCTGGTGAAGGTTGGTAAAGGATTGAAACAAAAGATGTTAAGAAAAGTTCAGTCAAAAAGTTGCCGTCTCTATTGGCCTACTTTTGAACCCAATTTGGACTCGCTAAAGTTTCAATTCTATATCACTTTCTCAATTATGTCTACACTCTCCACATAGGGCAGCAAACCATGTATTGAATTGATTAGTCTTTACATATTGTCCAAAACTCCTCCAAGTCATCACAACAACCAGCCGCAGCTCTGTCTCCATTATTGTATTTTTTAGAGTTGCTGAAATTCCTTTCCAAACTATAGCTAGCTCCTCCACTAATGAACTTGGTCAAATTCAAAAAATATGACAAGTTTAAGTGTAAATTACAAAAATGATTATGTTTCTAAACGTTATATATCGTGACCATCTGTCAAATTCGAATATTATCGGACACTATCGATTGCACCTGTCATATACAATCGGACACTATTCTACACACTTGTCAGACACGGTCCAACGTCAAATATGGTCATAACATGTAAATTAAAATAAAAATTTATTTATCAAAAAAGCCCCTAATTTGAGTTATTTTCTCAATCCTCTCACTAAACTTCACTGATAAATATTGTAACTCCGCCCTTTCTTGTTTATAAAGAAGCTGATAAGATTAGAAGGAATCTAAAGCTATGAAAAGATTAAATTAATCGTCATTAATGGTTAATTATAAGGAAAGTTTTAATATATTTTAGGGGTAGGGACAGCCCCAGCCCATGTTGATCTCTTGTTTGGTTTTAGAATATTCACATTGGCATGTGCATTTTAGACAATATTAGAGTATACTTACCCAATGATTTTGGGAATTGATTTTGTTTTGAACGTTACCAGAGACGTGTTTGGATGGGGCAAAATATTGAATTAGTTTAATTAATGTATAATTTTGTCATTTTAAAAATATGTTAGATAATGGTTGACTTGATAAGTGTATCATGTATATCTTATGTCTGTGTTCTGAGTAGTGCAACAAATTATACATATAAATTTATATTGCATTGCGCTTTTATCAGTGTATTATGTTATTATTTATTATATGAGTTGATTTTATATATTTATCGCTTCAATTCTTTTATAATATATTACTTTGTATGTAAAAGTTTGTCTATAAAATTAAAAAGAGTAATATTATTCTTATATATATAAAATTTTATATTATATAATTCAAATATGATATGCGATGATGCGCGGGATAAAAAATTAGATAAAATGTATATAATATAAAATTTTTTAATTTTTTTCCCTTAAATGACATGGATGAAAACCAAATGATCTATTAAAATTTTCAACACCTAAAATCTTGAAATATTAAAATTTTTTGTCTTACTTTTATTTAGAAAACAATTAACATCGGTTGCTGAATAATGAAAACGCCATTAATATAATTCAAAAAAAAATTCTTAGTAGTTGGTTTTCTAGAAAGTATTATTGATTTTATATTTAAAAATCCCCTTAACACAATCTGAAAATATATTTGATTAGATTTTTTTGATGCATTCTTTAATCAATAACGTATTCATCCAAAAAAAGCAAATTTTCTTAATCTAATATTTTCTATGAGACGTTGAAATTGGAAAAATAACAAAATGAAAAAAGGGATCTAGCTAGTGAGGTTCGTGGAAGTTGGACAATGTGGATAAATTTTGACTATCGAAAGTAGATAATGTATGATACTTGATATATGCTACTGGGAACTAATTGTAAAACCAAAATCAATTAACCTAATTTTGTGTTAATGGATGTAAATTTAGAAATTTGTTTAAACAATATAATTGTTTTAAGTAGCCGGAGACATGAACATAATTGAATTTTGTTTTTGTTGTCATTTCAAAGGAAAAATCAAAAGAATACATGTTTATTTGTTTTGTATTTTTGTTTACAATGTAGGGCATAGAAGAAGTGGAGTGAAAATGTGAGTCGTGAGAGTGATGAATGTGAAGCTACAAGTTGAGAGCTAAATACATTTTTGTGGCCCTCAAACATAACTGTTCCTCTCAAGTGGAAAACATGGCAATGTTTTATATTTATTGCTTGCTAAGCATTTCTTGCATTCTATTATGTATACTTTTAGATATCAATCTAATCTTGGTTTGACATGAAGAGTTTAGAAATGCCTCTGTTTAACTATTTTTGCATTGTTGTTACTTGGGCATGGGTCTTAATTCATGACTTCCCTTAATATTCTTTCTTTCTTGTTTGTGGATTCTTTTACCACGCAGTCCTGTCATACACTAGTGCATTTGTCCAATCCATTGTCTGTACTGAATTTCTTGCTTCTTGTGATGGTTGAATGGACTGGATACTAAGGTGGAAAAGTCAAGGAAGCAGTTGAAGGAAAGGAAAAACAGGGGCAAAGAAAATTCGAGGTGTACAGGAGGTAATAAAGCCTTTTCATTCTGCAATTTGAATTCAATTTTTATTGTTAGATCTCTACCCCTTTTTTATCTTTCCCTTTACATGTTAGAAGACTTTTTTATCTTTCCCTTTACATGTTAGAAGACTTTTTTATCTTTCCCTTCCGCTTCATCAACTACTTTGTCGATTTAAAGAACTAACAATTAATAATTTTTGTTTCTTTCATAGAAATGTGTCTAAGAAATCTGTTGACTTAAAGAAGCTTGATATTATGCTGAAAAATCACTTGCTCTTAAGCTTTTAGGTAAAGATTAAAATTAATATTTTAACTTCTAAAATAATATTTTTGTAGTCTCAGTCGCGAACCAGCCTTTCGCCGCTCAGTCGCTCGCTTATCACACCGATCATCGGTTAGTTGCTGTGTGCCGTCTCTCTGCTCAGTAAGTGATTTTGTCTAGATTTATAAATTAAAACTCCAAATAACTTAAAACTCCAACAAACAAGAAACAAGAAAATTAAAATAAGATAGATTTATAAATTACTTAATATTTTTAGTAAGGGTGAGACTATTTGCACTAAGGGTGTTCGTCGATTCGAAACTAACATCTTAGTGAATGGCCAAAAAATGGAAATTAAAAAGAGAGAGACTCATGCAAGACTTTCTTCGTCGACTTTTAAATCTGAGTTAAAAAACTGCAAATGGTGGCCAAAGTATTAATTAAATATGAGTTTTAGCCTGGCTAGGAATTAAATATTCTTGCCTCCCCTTAAACATGACTGGGGAGTCATAATAATTTTAAATAGGAATATATTTTTGAATAATTTAATTCATTTTTAACAATAAAAGTTATTGATGGACATCAATTCCTGCTTGTTTTATTTCCTTGCTTGCTTGTTTTGTTCAGTTGCGTTGATTATGTATTTCTTAGTAGTTTTGTGCGTGGAATTGTAATGTTGATAGTTCTAATTTTGTGTCAAGTATGGAATTGCAATATTCTTGTTTGTAATTGATTTTGATATGTGATATACTGTCACTAGTATTCTTG
Source organism: Boswellia sacra (assembly GCA_013180625.2). Classification (NCBI taxonomy): domain Eukaryota; kingdom Viridiplantae; phylum Streptophyta; class Magnoliopsida; order Sapindales; family Burseraceae; genus Boswellia; species Boswellia sacra. The sequence continues at coordinate 875,797 of SNVD02014099.1, read as the reverse complement.
TATGTTATTGATCTCCTGTCATGCATCATTTGGAGTTGTGAATGTGGCCTATTTCTTTATGGCTTTTGGTGAAATGTTGAGGGCAAGCAGATAGATTGAATAAAATAAAGAGAGAGTGTGTGTGTGTGTGTGTTCTTTTCCCCCTTTTTTGCAAGTGAATACTAAGAAAAATTGTGCTATTTTCTTATGTTAAATTGGGTCACTCAGTTGAAAATTTCTTTGTCAGATGTATTTGTACTTTGAAATAAAGAATTGCAAGGAGAATTAGGCTTCAGTACCTGAGCAAATAGATGATGTGATTTTGTTTGTTCATAGCCTTTATAGCCCAGTAGGAAGGGAATTAGAGTGATATTGTATGAGATGCGTGTAGACTTATGAAAAAGAAGAATATCAACCAGGAATAACAAATCATTAAAAAGAACACACGTTTCTTGGTTACATGATGGACAATAATTGTATTGTCTTAATACGATGCATTCTTGTTCATTTTGAGTGACGAAAAAGGCTTTGGACTGCAAAGCTGGTGCCTTCAAGGTGTAGATTTGTAAGCAAAATTTATTTTTTTGTCCATATAGCCTAAGGGGCCTATCGTTTTAAAGATGCATCAGTGACCTTGCTTTTAGTTTTTATGAACTCAAGTGTGGTTGATATTTAAGTGGTGAATACGAGAAAGTCAATATGGGCATAGCTTCTATTTGATCATTTGGCAAGGATCTACCATTCAAATATTCTGCCCGTTTGTTAGAGAAATGAATTGAAGATTTTTTGAACTGCCATTTTATTCCAAATTTTTTTAATGTAACATTTAAAATCTTTTTTGTAACTTCCTCATATGTGATAACTACTTACGCGTATGAAGATTGAATGACAAAATTTGAGAACAGAACTCACTTAAGTGCGTCAGGTATAACCATCCTCTTCATCTTGTCATATGGCGAAGGGATTCCCTCATAAGCCTTCAACCGAGCAAGTGCAGCAGCACCTCGCTTGGTCTTATGCGGTATCATCCTGCAACAAAATCAATAATAAAAAAATAAAAGAGGAACTTAAAAAAATATGACCCCTAAAAGAATCTAGTATAAACATTTCAAGCCCCCAACGACATCGTATTGGTCACATTACAGGAACAGTATCAACAAGTACCACACTATTTCACATCACATTCACACAGCATCGACAAGAAGCGAATGTAATACGCAAAGAGAGTTAAAGTTATGCTATGTTAATTTTAATCAGGGTAATTTAAAATCTTATGCTATGTTAGTGTTTGTTGACTGCATGACTCTGGTTTGCAACTATTTTTCTGTCTTTTGTTTGCTTCATGAATATTGTGTCAGATTCTTTGAAGGGAATCCAACTTTTTCTGTGTCATATGCTGCAAAAGTTGTACTGAGGAATCTCTGTGAAGTGATATCATGTGTATGATTTATATGGTGGATCTTGGAATGGCTGTAACAGCTTGATCTGATGAAATATTTAAGTAGATGCCTATGTGATGGTAAATTTCTTGACAACAAATAAACCTTATGGATTGGAGGAGATTTCCTAACCTTTAAAAAATTTACTTAGAACGTTTAGAAAACTGTAGTATGCTTTTAGCTTTAGATTTGATTTTCTTTTTATTTGATTTTTAAAGTTTTAACTTTGAATTTTAACTTGATAACAAATCAATTGGAGACTGGACTGTTCATCTATGTTATTTATTGCTTGCTAAGCATTTCTTGCATTCTATTATGTATACTTTTAGATATCAATCTAATCTTGGTTTGACATGAAGAGTTTAGAAATGCCTCTGTTTAACTATTTTTGCATTGTTGTTACTTGGGCATGGGTCTTAATTCATGACTTCCTTTAATATTCTTTCTTTCTTGTTTGTGGATTCTTTTACCACGCAGTCCTGTCATACACTAGTGCATTTGTCCAATCCATTGTCTGTACTGAATTTCTTGCTTCTTGTGATGGTTGAATGGACTGGATACTAAGGTGGAAAAGTCAAGGAAGCAGTTGAAGGAAAGGAAAAACAGGGCAAAGAAAATTCGAGGTGTACAGGAGGTAATAAAGCCTTTTCATTCTGCAATTTGAATTCAATTTTTATTGTTAGATCTCTGCCCCTTTTTTATCTTTCCCTTTACATGTTAGAAGACTTTTTTATCTTTCCCTTTCGCTTCATCAACTACTTTGTCGATTTAAAGAACTAACAATTAATAATTTTTGTTTCTTTCATAAACATGTGTCTAAGAAATCTGTTGACTTAAAGAATCTTGATATTATGCTGAAAAATCACTTGCTCTTTAGCTTTTAGGTAAAGTTTAAAATTAATATTTTAACTTCTAAAAATAAATTTTTGTAGTTGTTGTTGGGTAGAGTCACAGTTATATAAGAAAAAAGAAATTGTATCTTTGTGTCGTATATTCTTGGATTTTAATCATCAGTGCTATCAAATTTCATAATTAATTGTAAGAATTTACTACATAAATTGAAAGAAAGAAAGAAATTATAAATTAAGAGAATTATTAGTTCCATAAACAACATTTTCGAGAATTGTAAGAGACCAATCGTCTGTCACATTTAGATCAACAAAAATCCCATCGAAGGCGAATGCATCGATCTTTTTTGTATGCTTATATAAATTTCATGGTAGTTTTTTCAAACAATGTGGCTATTAAAGAGAGTTTGTAGAAATTAATTAGAATTTGTTCAGTAAACAGGGGGCTTGTTGATTTTAAGATCATGAAACTAGCTAAGCTAATGAAAATACAAACTGCAATAAAATTATATGCTATGTCTTCCGGGCATTTCCTGTGAGAGTGAATTGTACCAGAGAATATATGTTAAAGTTAAGCTCACATTATAAGCTTTATTTTTTTTAAAAAGTAATAAACTTAACATGATATTAAAGTGTTGTAACCTAATGATGGTAGGTTCAAATCCTCGCATGAGTCTTTCAGAAGTTTATTTTAATTTTAGTAAAACTCTATTTTTTTTTTTGTTGTTTAATTAGTCAAGTATAATCATAAGAGACGAACATATATAATCTTTTCAAGATAAATTATCAAAAATCATAATCAGTCAAGTATAGTCATAAGATACAAACAGAATCTGTTCAAGATAAATTATCAAAAATCATAAAAAGAATGTTGTTGTCGAGTTGGCTGAGTGCTTGGCAACTCAGCTTTAGTTTGTAACTTGGTGTTAGCTCTATCGATATGACAAGTCTTTTATTAGCATGCGTAGATTAAAACTTATTCAAAATAATATGCTCATGTTTTGATACTAAACTTGATTACCTATGAAAAATTAGGATTTTAAAGGAAACAGGAACTTCCCCCCAGATGAAAAAATTCCCTCTATTTATGTAAAAATTTGAAACTTTAACATTGTTTATAATTTATTAATTACACTCATAATCGCAGCTCTCCAAATTCGAAAAATTGCTGGTAAGTAGGTTTAATGAGATCATAAAGTGAGTGAGATATAGAGGACAAAAAAATGGAGCTGGAGTGTGTAGTTGAGAACTTATAATTCATTGAAGATAACCTCATGTCACATTTAGTATGGATTTGATACAATCAACACACAGTAAATATATGTAATATCCAACTACTAGCACATACAATTCTTTGAATTTGATAACATTGTATATAGAAGGTCAAAATTGTTCTGAAATTAAAAAAAGAAAAAAATCTATTATATCGAAGTCATGCTCAGGTATGTCTTGTTTGAGCTTCCAAGTAGCTAGCTTATAAACTAAGTGCCACATGAGACATGTCAGTACTTGTTTGAGCTTCCAAGTACCTAGCCCGCTCTCTCCCCTATCGCTCTCATCATTCTATCACTTGAAACACTCTGACAAGCCCTTTTACCGCTCAGTTGCTCACTGCTCAGTCACCGATCATCGGTTAGTTGCTGTGCGCCCTCTCTCTGCTCAGTCAGCACAGCTAATTAGTAAGTGAATTTGTTGTTCATTTCAATTGATTTGATTATTTTTTACAAACTTCTTTCTTTCTTTCTTCTACAGTTTTTCCTTCTTACATCTGCCTGGATCTCTATCTTTTATCTTTGAATTCTTTCTTCTCCTTCGCAAATCATTTCCTTGTTTCTCTTTTACCAAGTTACTCTCTCTCTGTGTCTCTCTCGCCTGTCTCTATCTCTGCTCGTCTCTTGATTTGATCTCTCTTCGTCTCCATTTTTATTTGTTTGTTTTTCTACTTTGTTGTTAGATACTAGGTTGTGTTTGCTTCATTTGGTAGTTTTTGCCACGTTTTTGTTGTTCTTTATTTTATTTTATTATTTCTTCACTTGATGCTAGACGTGAGAGTAAGAAAAAATCAATTGTTATATTAAAGAGTCAAATCAATTGTTATGAGCTTCTAAGTAGCTAGCTTATAAACTAAGTGCCGCATGAGACATGTCAGTATTTGTTATATTAAAGAGTCAAATATGGTAAACTAATTAAATTGTGACAACATTTTTTAACAATAATTTAAAAAATTGGACTAGTGATTTTCCTCTCCTCTTTTCTCACTTCAACTCTCTTGTCTGTTGGTGTTCCCTTTCAATATTTTCCTTATTTTGAGATGAAGGATAGTAAATGATGATGAACAAGGGTTCGTGGTAGTGATGGTTGATGCTGATGCGTGGCAGTGAAGATATGAAATTATTTTGCAACCAGCTCACTTTTAGTAAATCTTAAATTTGTTTAGATAAGTATTTTTATTATAGATAGAGAACTATTTGCACAAAAGTTTTTGGCATGAGAGTTGTTCATATAGGAAGTTGTAAATATACGGATGATAAAGTAGCACATGGAACAGAGTACTTTATCATTTTGACTTGACTATTGCAGCGCTTGGTATCTAATTTCTCCTTTCTTTTCCTTATAATCTATTTGATTATTATTACAAAGTTATCAGCTGTCCATTTGCATTTGACTACTCATAAACACTCAATTTAAGTTAATGATAGTTCCAGTAATGGCCTAGTGGTTGTCACCATAACCCATGGCTCTTATTACACAAGCTAAAACATGATCTTTTGGTCAACAATACAGACCACCAAGGATGATTATAAAAGTCATTCAGAATAAGCCACTTTACATATTTTCTTTATATTGTGTCCATAGGTCAAAAATAAGGAGAAATGAATATATGCTAAGATGATTCTTTCTACTATTTTTGAGACTTATGCGCAAGATCGTAGCATGTATTATGATTTATTTTTGTTTTGTTTTGTTTTTGGGGATTGAAAGAAATTGCATTATACCTTCCAAATGTCTGTATTTGCTGTGTGCAATTAACATGTACTTCTCTTTTGTTTCTTGTCTATCAAATACGTAGTTTTAGACCATTGGCTTCTGAACATATCGAATGATTAACAGATGATTCCATGTCATAACTCTGGAAAAATTTCAATTCATTCAGTGATTGTCACATGATTAGTTTTGAAGTACTCAATTGTGATTCTCGGATGAGTCATCTTGATGTCTAATGGCTGGCTTTTGGATTGTATTAGGGTTGGCAAACAAGAAAACAGTTACAATTCAACCTGGGAAAGATCAATCTATAGTGCTTGCAACTATTAAGTATAAGAAACACAGTAAACCTGCTGCTTTGCTTCACATATCTATAAGGAGAAAAGAGTTCCGCCGGATGGCAAAGGCTGTAACAAACCAGGTAGCTAAAGATTATTTATGACTGATGGTTTTGATTGTGTATTGTTGTGTAAATTCTCTATGTGTTTATACCTGCTGTGGTTGATAAAAGGTATTGGGTGAAAGTTCATGTGGTCAATAGTTTTTTAAAGTTTAATAGTTTTGGAAGGGATTGTTTACTGGAATGTTTAATTTATTTTTCCCCTCACTTTTTTATGGTGGTTTGTGACTGGAAATCTTTCACTTACATATCACACTCATCTAATTTATACAATGCACAAGAAATTCCTCCATGCTCTTGCTTTACTTGTCCATTTCACCTTTTGTTTTAAATTATTCTTGGTTCTATGTATGTGTTGAAGAAGTATTATAATATGAAGAAGGAAAGAAACAATGGCTATTTGCTGTATATATATTTCCTCAATAAGGCTGGAGAATTGAGTTAATTGTTCGAAGTTTCAATAAGTAAAATTAATCAAAACAACCAAATCTCTCTTCTTGAAGAGATGAAACGATACTCTTAATTGATTAAATAAAGATTGGTAGTTATATAATCAGCTCAGGCAGTTGTCCAAATCAAGATTTACTGCAGTCCATGTACTTGTTGCTGAGTTTGTTGCACAGTACTCCTATCATTTTATGACTGCATTCCATGTACTTGTTGCTGAGTTTGTGGGACAGTATTCCTGTCATTCGGTGAAAGCAGTTGTGACTGCATTCCATGTACTTGCTGAGTTTGTTGTACAGTATTTCTGTCATTTGTTGACTGAAGTTGTGACTGTGTTCCATGTACTTGTTGCTGAGTTTGTTGCACAGTATTCCTGTCATTAGGAGAATGCAGTTGCGACTGCATTCCATGTACTTGTTGCTGAGTTTGTTGCACAGTATTCCTATCATTGGGTGATTGCACTTGAGACTGCATTCCATTTACTTGTTGCTGAGTTTGTTGTACTAATCCTCTACATCAATATTTGTAACTTTTAAACTGTCTTAAAATTAAGATATTTGCCTTTTGGGAGTAATGTAGAACTATTTCTTGTTTCACAGAAAATTATCAACGCCAACTTCAAAGCTTTTTCAGTTTAAGTTTCAATATCAGCTTCAACAACTAGAGGATTAACATTAGTCAAATAGCGCGACCAGGTATTTTTCTTATCAAAGTTATTGCTTATAATGATAAATCATATATGAAATTTGAAGTGTCAATAAAGCTGCATATTACCACATATTTTCTGGACCATGAATGTTTGTTTGAGCTTTGAGATTATCTGTTTGGATTAATGGTATGTCTCATGCATGGAGTAATATTGTAAAGCACTGTAGATGACATGTATATAGATATATACATGCTTACAATGATCATAATATTATTATTAATTAATCTTTATGCCCAATTATACGTGCCTTTTTATATTTGTTGAATGTTTAGGCATTTGTTTTAGATTCTTGTGGATATTATTTCACCCATTTAATCTTGTAAATTCACCCCATTCATAACACAAATCATTTCTTCGTTGCCACAACATTAAACTAGTGTCTATGTATTAATAATACATATGTTACCTTTTAACCAAGAAAAATATACAAATAAGAAAATACAAATTAGAAAACTTAAGTATCTAGCAAAACAATGACAAAGACTTAAAAATAAAACCTGATTTGTCTTTACCAATTATATATTTTATCCCTAGAAACACTCTTAAGCTTAATTGCTTCAACAGGTGTTTCACCAATACAAGGAATGGACAAATCTTGGATGTGGAAGGATAGGTTGTCTACCGAGTATGACATTGGGGTTAGGAACTTCTTAGATTTTGCCTCTGCCCACACAATCAACCCAAACTTCATGAGGTGCCCATGCAATGCTTGTCGTTGCTTGGACTTTCATACTAAAAATGAAGTACATCATCATTTGTTCTCCAACAGGTTTGACACAAATTACAAAACTTGGATTTGGCATGGGGAAGCAAATCCAATTAGGGAACCTAGTAACTTCATCAACTCATCATTTGATGAATACTCTTTTCCTATAGATGATGGTATAGATATGGTCAATGAGGCATTCAAATACTGTGACAATGATCCGAAATCTTTGAAAATTTTACTTGAAGATGCTGAGAAGTCTTTATACCCAGGATGCACAACTCACACAAAATTATCTGCACTCATGAAACTTTATAATCTTAAAGGGACATTTAGATGGTCGGATAATAGTTTTTCAGAATTACTTAAAGTAATTTCAGAAATGTTACCACCGCACAATGAAATGCCTTCATCCATGTACGAAGCGAAGAAAACAATGGTTTCATTAGGATTGTCATATGAAAAAATACATGCATGTCCTAATGATTGCATTTTATATAGAAAAGAGTATGCATGCTTTGGCTCTTGTCCTACTTGTGGATTGTCAAGATAGAAGAAAACGTCTAACAGCTCTGAATCTAGAAAAGGCATCCCTGCCAAAGTCTTGTGGTACTTCCCCCCAATTCCAAGGTTTAGGAGGTTATTTCAATCTCCTGAGATCGCAAAAAACCTTAATTGGCATGCCAATGGTAGAATCATAGATGGAAAACTTAGGCACCCTGCTGACACCCCATCTTGGACATTAATTGACCGGTTATGGCCTACCTTTGGTGCTGAAAGTAGAAATCTTAGATTAGGAATTTCAGCTGATGGGATAAATCCACATAGTACCTTGAGTAGCACTTACAGTTGTTGGCCTGTGCTTACTGTTGTTTATAATCTCCCTCCATGGTTGTGTATGAAAAAGAGATTTATTATGTTATCTCTTCTGATATCGGGACCACGACAACCCGATAATGACATAGATGTTTATTTGGCACCATTGGTCGATGATTTGAAACTTTTATGGGATGAAGGAGTTGATGTTTATGATTCTTATAGGAAGGAAACTTTTAACATGCGGGCCGTATTGTTGTGGACAATCAATGATTTTCCAACATATGGCAACCTTTCTGGGTGTTCTGTAAAAGGGTACTATGGTTGTCCAATATGTGGGGAAGAAACATCTTCATGTAGGTTAAAACATGGTAAGAAAAACATCTACATGGGTCACAGACGATTCCTTCCTCTAAGTCATCCATATAGGTCTCAAAAAAAGGCATTTAATGGACACCCAGAACATGGTCTCCCTCCCAAACCACTTAACAGGGCGAACATCTTACAAAAACTCAAAAATTTCCAAAATATTTGGGGGAAAAGTAAGGATAGGAAAAGAAAGAAAAGTGATCCTGATGAAAGCCAATGTTATAAGAAAAAATCAATTTTCTTCAGTCTCCCATATTGGAAACATTTATATGTTCGACACAACTTAGATGTGATGCACATTGAAAAAAATGTTTGTGAGAGTATTTATGGCACACTACTAAATATTCCGGGGAAGACAAAAGATAATCTTAACTCTAGATTAGATCTTGTAGAGATGGGTTTGAGGGAAAAATTACAACCATCCCACAAAAACAGTCGAACATATTTGCCTCCTGCTTGTTACACGCTGAGTAAGAAAGAGAAACAGTTGTTTTGCCAAACTTTACATGATTAGAGTTCCTTTTGGATATTGTTCAAATTTTAGGAACCTTGTATCCATGGATGATTTAAAGTTGGTTGGTCTTAAGTCCCACGATTGTCATGATTTGATGCAACAATTACTACCATTGGCCTTGAGATCAGTGTTGCCTAAGCATGTTCGGTACGCCATTACTAAGTTGTGTGTCTTCTTCAATAACCTTTGCACCAAAGTGGTTGAAGTTCCTAAGTTACAGAAAATTCAAAGTGAACTTGTCATAACCTTGTGTTTGCTTGAGAAATACTTTCCACCTTCGTTTTTTGACATCATGGTGCACCTAACAGTACATCTGGTTAGAGAAGTTAGGTTGTGCGGGCCTATGTATCTTAGATGGATGTATCCTTTTGAGAGATACATGAAAATTCTTAAAGGATTTGTTCGGAATAGAAATCGACCTGAAGGTTGTATTGCTGAGTGTTACATTGCATCAGAGGCAATTGATTTTTGCTCAGAGTATGTTGGTGTTGTTGATGGACCTATGGAATTTGATGGTCCATTGCTTGGAGGTCGGGTGTTTTCTATTTCTCAAGATGAATGGTCACAAGCACACCTATATGTATTACAAAACATGGAAGAAGTGCAACCTTACATTGAGTAAGTATCTAATTTTCTTATTTCTTCATATAATTTTAGTTGTTCGATTCCTTATTTTGTCCTATATATCTAACCAATGTTGTATTTGTTTTGCTAGAATGCATATGAAGTGGTTGAAGACTCGTTTTCCTAGGCAAGTGAAAAATGCAAAGTGGCTAAAAGATGAACACAACCGTACCTTTATCTCATGGTTTAAATTGGAGGTACATATTGAATTTCAACATATTGCCTTATGAATTAGTGTTTTCAGGTAAATAATTTATCTATAGAGCTTCAATTAACATTTTTAGCATTGATCTTTAATAGGTTGGGAATGCTGTTAATAATAATGAGGACATCTCTCCCACATTGAAATGGTTAGCAGAAGGGCCTCGTCCATATGTGAGAAGTTATTTCGGTTACGTCATCAACAACTATCATTACCATACAAGAGAGCATGGGGAACACAAAGTCCATCAAAATAGTGGAGTTAGCATTGTGGCATCAACAATGCAAATTTCTAGTGCCAAAGACAAAAATCCAATAGTTGGGGATCTAACTTTTTATGGTGTAATTAACAAGATATGGGAGTTGGATTACCACTCCTTCAGCTTCCCTGTGTTTCAATGTGATTGGGTTGACAACAATGGGGGTGTTAGAGTTGATGAATTTGGGGTGCCATTGGTTGATCTCACTCGTGTCGGACACAAGTCAGATTCATTTGTTCTTGCTTCGCAAGGTAAGCAAGTATTTTATGTGACTGACCAAAGTGATGAAAGATGGTCTATAGTTCAGTTCACCTCCGATAAATGTTACAAAATAGATAGAAGTCAAGATGAAATACCTTTATTTGTTGAACAACATCCATTCACAAATGCTTTACCTGCGGTTGACTCCATTGACACGTTTGAGGATGATGAGAGTGGGTGTCTTAGAGAGGATTTAGATGGCATATGGATTGACAGCAAAACTATCAAAAATTTGCAATAAATGTTAAAAGGTTCACCTTATCCAAAATTATAAATGGTTTAACTTTGTTTATTAATTGTATTATTTTGAAACATCATTATTGTATTAGAGTATATTGCATATTCCTTGTACATTCCATAGTAACAGGTGTATTTAATAGATTAATAAAATGTTGTGTTTTTTTTTTTTTTTTGCAGGACAGCGGCAATGGAGAAGGATGGCAATAAAGAATTGAATGATGGTCAGAATAGTAGGGAGGCACCAACAAAGCGCAAGAAAAGAGGCATATGCAAAGGAGTTAGAACAAACAAAAAAAATAAAGGTGTGAAGCTGCCGATTATAACTACCACCAACGGGGTGCCAATTGGGGAGAATAGGAATGCACTCATATCCACTATTGGTGTTTTGGCACGTGATTCAGTCCCTATTACATATCCAAGTTGGAGAGCTGTGAAAGACAAGTATAAAAACAAGATATGGGAAGAAATTAAGGTACTCATCTTAATCTATTATGATGTAACAATGTTGTGTATGTGTTTTGTTTTGTTCTAATTGTTTAAAACAATTTTTGTAGAGCAAATTTGACATTGATGACAAATGGAAGACTTATTTGTTGCAAGAAGCTGGTACAGCTTGGAAAAATTTTAAGTTTTGGTTGACTAGTAGATTCATTTTGCCAAATAAGGATGATCCTACAAAAGTGAAATATCCACCGGAGGAGTATCGCTGCAAAATTCAACAAGAAGATTGGGACAAATTTGTTGCAAACCGTTTGAGTAATGAGTTTCAGGTAAAGATTCTTATTTAATTTGTTTGCATCAGTTTGCTCAAATCTGGAATTTTAGCATGAGAGGTCATCATAACTTAAATTTATCTATTGGTGTGCTTTTTAGGTTGTATGTAAGAGAAGTTATTGAAGGATGATGTAAAAAAATTGCATAAGTACATGCCTTATAACATCTAGCTGAGTTAATTAATATTAGTTGAGTTAGATTAGTCTTTTTACGTGAAAGACTAATTCATTTTCTGATCTGAATTTCGTTTCATTAAGTTGAGTTACACAGAATGTTTAATGATCTGAAAAAATTTAATTCTATGGGTTAATTTATTTTGTTATTTGTATGTAATGACATATGAAATTTATTACAAAATTTGAAGGAATATCGTGCAATTCAAAGCAAGAGAAGAAAGATGAACAAATATGACCATCGTATTGGACGATCAGGTTATGCAAAGTTGGAAGAAAAAATGGTAATATGGTTGTTTTTAGTTATGTGAGTGTTTATGGTTTTCATACCATTGGTATTTAGCTTAGAAATAAGATAATTTATTTATTCCTTAATATGTGTAGCGAGAGGAATCTGGGGATTGGACTTCACCAATAGATCGAGTTGATTTGTGGGTGCAAGCGAGAAAAAGAAAGAAAGATGGTAACTACCATCTGAACGTGGCTCCTATTGTGGAGAAGATTGTGAGTAATTCTATCTACTTAGCATTAGAATTTATGTTTTTATACTTGTTGGGATAACCTGCCCAACAAAAAGTATAACTCTTACGTAATAATTTTGGTCTGTTATAGGATGAGTTAAAGGCACAATCAGCATCGGGCGTTATAGACACTTCAGATTGCAATGATATTCTTGCCCGAGCATTAGAGAGAGGCGAGCATAGTGGGAGGGTGAGGGGGGTGGGCAAATTTGTGACTCCTTCAAAGTATTTTTCGAGATTAGATCGAACTTATGAAAGTGAAAAAATTGTGGAAGACTTGAAAAACAGATTGAGGAAAGAGATGCAAAGATAGCCCTTCTCATCAGCCAAGTAGCGACAGTTAAGTCGCGAGGGTCAAGTAACACAGTGGTAGAGGATCAATTCAATTTTGGAGTACATAAATCTGAGGACATGGTGAAAACTCCATCTGTGGCATCTGACAAGGTCTCAAGTGAAGCAGTACATGCAAGGAGCACTAGTAAAGTGGAAAAGGAAATGAAATTGGAAGATGAGAAGGATGGTGTGAAGGAGCAAACTCCACATGCTCAAACTACACAAGTAAGAATATATTTGAGATTTAACGGTATAGATATAAATATTTTTTTTGACCTTTTGTTTAGTTATGCAAAATCATATATTATTTTCTAATTTGTTTCAGCCTAGATGGTGTAATTTGAAAGTGCAACTAGATGGAGAGATAAAGGCAATTGGAAAAATTTTGACGGATGGGGATCCAAACATGTTGGTATGCATTGAGGTTTGTTTCGATCGAGTTGCCATGCTACCTATACAGTTGAATGAAGATATACCGGAAACCATATATGATGCAGTAGGGGAACATGTGGAATGGCCTGCACATCTTGTTGTTGAAACTGATGAGGTAATGAAGAATCAACATCGCTCAATTTGCGTTTTATCTATCATTTGCCTCAATTTAACCTTAAATGCAAGAAATTTACTTTGATTTTTTGAGATTTTTAAACATAGGATGCAGCTGAATCAAGCCCACCAAAAAAGAAAGTCAGCCAGGAGTTGAAAGCACTGTAAAGGGATGAAGAAGAAGGTAAGAAGCAAATCCCAAAACCTGATGCAGTGGTGATGCTTGAAGGATTAGTGAACATTAGGGTGAACAAGGATAAAGACATTAAAATTCAGTTTGAGGTTGGATTATTTGGGTATGATGTTGCAACGTATTTGTCTCATGGTGATATGAGGTGCATCATCGAGTACAAGGAGCTAACGCAAAACTGCATCTCAATTTATATGAGGTTTGAATATATTTCATCTTTTATGCCATTATTGATTAAGTTTATTGCTTGGTATTGACTATTATGCATATTAGAAATAATCAGATTTTAGGAAGATCTATTTACATTTTCTTTTTATTTTTTGTTCTATTTTCATCATCATGCCCACATACAATAATGCTGTTGATTTATATTTTTGTTTTTTTACGTGTTGATGTTATACTTTGGGAGCTTGACCCTTTACTTTGAAGGATTTTTTTTGTACTAATTTGATTTTGAGATATTATATTGTGGAAATGTGAAAGCCTTTTAACAAGAGAGGTTGTGCAATATAGCTTAAAGGCACAAGAGGACTGTTTTTGCAATATTATGCATAGCTAAAACATTATTGGTAGATATGTATTCAAAATTTCACAACAGGTTTAAGTTTTCTTATATCATATTCATTTGTCTAAGAGATATGTTGTTTCTATTTATAGTTACTTGTCTATGAATATAGATGCTGTTTTTTACTGTCAATACTTTACTATCATGAACAACATTTACTACATTTTGAGATATGTATTCAAAATTTCACAATAGGTTTAAGTTTTCTTATATCATATTCATTTGTCTAAGAGATATGTTGTTTCTATTTATAGTTACTTGTCTATGAATATAGATGCTATTTTTTAATGTCGATACTTTACTATCATGAACAACATTTACTACATTTTGAGCTCAGTTTTTGGTTGCACTTTGCAAGTTCATTTATTTAATTAATTGATTTGCTCTTTTGTGGTAAGTGAATGGCAAAAGTTCATTGATTGTATTTGTTATTGTAGTTATCTATATGGGACATTAGAAGGAGGATCAGCCACACAACAGTTTGGCTTTATCAACCCCTCAACAGTCCTACCAAACAAGCTTCAAGATGCTAATTTGTGTGCTGACATGTCTGAATCAATTGCGAAGAAGCTAAAAAGTTTCAAAGATAGGAAGTTTGTTTTTCTTCCTTACAATCCAGGGTATATTTTCATTATTAACATGTGTTAATTTTATTTATATAGTTTGATTTCCTTTTTCCAGTATTTTGCACTAAAATTCACTTATTATAATTTGTTGCCAGCTACCATTGGACTGTGATGGTGTTTGACATGAAAGCCTTCAAAATATATTTTCTTGATTCAATGAGGGGAGCTATTGGTGAAGACGTTAAAGAAGTTATAACCCGGTATTTTCATGTCATTCTTAACATAAAACTATTGGTGTTTTGGAAGTTTATGAGTAATTAATGTTAATTATATGTGCTGGTAGGGGGTTTGCGTCTTACCAAGAATTTGTTGGAAATAAAAAGAAGAAGAAAGTTTACTGGATTTCAGTGAAGGTATAATTTTAATGGTTTGGGTACTCGTATGACATTTCAACAATGTGTAAACACAATTATTATGTCAATAACAATTTATTTACGGATATATAGGGCCCAAGACAGGTGGGAAACTTTTAATGTGGGTATTACATTCTAAGATATATGAAAGAAATCATGTTAGACCCTAGGATCCTATGTGAGAAGGTGAGTTGGTGTCAATTTTACTTGTTTATCAAGTTTGGATATTGTTAGAGAAGTAATTATGCTTGATTATGTTGCAGTTCAACAAGAAAGAAAAATATAATGATGAAGAGATTAATGATATCAGATCTGAGTGGGCAAAGCATGTTACCCAACTTATATTATTGAAGCATGCCCAGGAAAAAGCTTGAACATAAGGTTGAATACAAGAAATAATTTAAGTTATACATAAGGTTTTCATATTTGTCAATTCTTTCTAACAAGTGTATTTCTAATGTTGCATCCTTGCAGATTGAAGAAGTTATGTTGATTGATTTTGTTGATATATGTGGTGTACAGTTGCTAACTTATTTTTTGGGGATTGTAAATTGGTGGGTTAATTTCTTGTTTATGTTCTTTTTTTTATTCTGCTATTATAATTTATTTTGTGTATATATGTATATATATTGATTCTTTTGTTTTTGGGTGTTGGTGTGGATTTGCTTGTGTAGACCAGACATCGAAGGGGCTTTTGGCTAGATCTCTTGTTTATATGGTATGTTGTTTATTTATGTTGGGAGAAATATATATATAAATTTGTAATGCCAATTTATGCTGATAAACTCTGCCAACTTATGCTGGACAGATTTGGACAGGACACCTGTTTACTTTTAGCTTAGCTAACAGCCTAAGTGAATAGAGCTCAAGTTTTAGTTTTCTTCACTCTTGTGTAGAAATTTTTATTTGGTTCTGATTTGGTGTTTTATTATCGCAAAACTGGAGACTTTTAGGGTTTTGAGATTGCGTCTTACGTGGTGCCATTTTCTCTACCAAGCTGGTGGATGAATACAAGGGAGTTAATGGGTTGCGGTTTTGACTTATTATATTTTCAATCTTTTTTATCGGGTTGGGGCCATTTGGGCTACGCGGTGTAGATGTTTTGTTTTTCTTAAGCTCAAGCGAAAACATGAGAATAGAGATAGACATCATTACCAACTAGTTGTGTAGCTCGTCATTTCACTGGCTTCTTTCTGCCACTAGTGGTAAAGTTTGTATCTTGCCATGTGTCATTGGCAAACCTTCTTTTAGATGCACGGTAGCCATCTGTACAAACAAGCAGCTACCGGAATTTAATAGGTCATCATAAATACTTTATTATTCTATAGCAGTTGATTATAGTTTGGGACTGTCATTTCTTTTACTGTAGCAATTTACAGGATTCCCTCTTCTATTTAAGGCTTCTTTGCTATTTATTTCCATGCAAGCAGATCGTTTTACCACCTTTGTCACAAGAGCACTCTTATTCCTGTTATTTATTTAATTTCTGTCCTAACTTAAGTTGCCATGAGAACATGAGGAAGCAATTGATTTTAAAACATTATATGAGTGGTGTCTTGATTTATGGTTCTATTTTTCGGTTACATGTTGGGCATGCCACTGTCTTTGATGCCAAAATGTCTATGATCTTTGTTATGTAACTCTCAACCATATGAAAGCCTGAGAACGGACATAATATGCTGGGTGAAATAAATTCCAGATGTCTGACAAATTTTAAGGGTGTTCCCATAAGCTCAGCCTATTATAGTGTTGTTTGGGTATTGATTTAGCATTAGTCCTATTGCATGAATGCTTAGCACATTATTAAGTAATATTTGTAATGTCTATGATTATCAACTTGCTCCTCTTTCTAGTTTAGACAGAAGGCAGGGTTAATACAGATATTTTTGTTTTTTTCCTTTTGCTTTTTCCACTTTTATCACCTTTTTGCAATAGTAATTACCCTAATATACACTTAGCAGAACAGAAAATATTATTTCAAGTGACATTTCTATTATGACAAGCATTGAGATACAAGAGTCCAGACGTTTATAGGTCTTGATAATTTTAATGCCAATAAGGATGAAAGATTACTGTTCTGACAAGTTTTAGTTCTTGTTCTCCTATTATTCAATTAATGTAGTAGCTGACAAATCGATAAGGTCTTTTATGCTTGGCTGACATTTCAAATTGTGCGTGAAATTATGAGTTTTGCTTTGTGGTCTATTTACATGGTTTTAAAAGTTTGTTGCATAATGGGAACTCCCACTTATGGTTTATGATCTTTTCAGATTTGCTTATTGTAGGTGAATGGGTTGCATGCTCTGTTGGGGCTAATTTTACACCACATATCATTACTGTTAATACTGGCGAGGTATGCTTAGACCATAGCATGTGTCTTTGAGAAATTATTTCTTTCCATTTTTGCTGGCTTAATGGCTTCAATGCAAAATCGCCTAAATTTCATGGCGGGAAAAAGGAGGGTGGAGATAACAGTGAATATTAGTCAAGCTTTAGGCCCTTCCTCGCTTTGTCTTTCCCTGAAATCAAATTTAACTTGTATATATGTTTGAGTATGCTTGAAAATCTAAGTCAGAATTTTCTTTTCCAAAAATTGAATATATATATATATATTCAATTGTATATATGTTTGAATATATATGCCTGAAATCACATTTAACTTGTATATATGTTTGAGTATGCTTGAAAATCTAAGTCAGAATTTTCTTTTCCAAAAATTGAATATATATATATATATATATATATATATTCAACTTCTATATATGTTTGAATATATATGCCTGAAATCACATTTAACTTGTATATATGTTTGAGTATGCTTGAAAATCTAAGTCAGAATTTTCTTTTCCAAAAATTGAATATATATATATATTATATATACATCTAAAATTTATAATATATAGGTCTTGATAATTTTAATGCCAGTCAGGATGAAAGATTAGTGTTCTGACAAGCTTTGGTTCTTGTTCTCCTATTATTCAATTAATGTATCAATCAATTCTATTTGTATTATGTAGAAAGACTATAATTTTTTTGAAAAATATTTATAATATATATATATATATATATATACTTGACGGTTCAGGCTCAAATGATTAGGCCATTTTCTAAAATAACAAAACGTCAAATATGGGCGGAATATGTCATATTTAACGGTTACCTATTAATAAACAGTCAAATATGAGCTAAAAATTGGGATAATATTTGACACAATCAGTCAAATATGAACCAAACCGACAACAATCAAATATGAGAAGAGTTAAATATAAGCCAAAATATTGTCGGTTAGAGAAGAGTCAAATAATAATACCTAATACTTGACGGTTATAAGGAATCAAATATGAAAAAAATTAGGTTTTCATACTTGACAGTATTGAAACGGTCAAGTAAATAGCTCACATATTTGACGGTCAAAAGTAATCAAATGTTTCGTAAAAGAGTCAAATAATGAGCCAAAATATTTGTCATACTTGACAGTATTAAAAAAGTCAAGTATCTGCTCACATACTTGACGGTCAAAAGCAATCAAATATGAAAAGTTTGTTTTTGTCATACTCATACTTGACAGTACTGAAACGGTCAAGTATTAATACTTGACTGTCAAAAGGAGTCAAATGACTGTCAAAAGGAAATATTTGACGCTCAAAGGCAATAAAAAATTTGTTTCGTAAAGAGTCAAATATGAGCCGAAATATTTGTCATACTTGACGGTCAAAAGTAATCAAATATAGAGAATTCGTTTTTGTCATAGTTATACTTGACAGTGCTGAAACGGTCAAAAGGAGTCAAATATTATATATTTTGCTCACATATTTGACGGTCAGGTAACTTACTGCACAATACTTGACGGTTCAGAGCAGTCAAATTTTCAAAAATTCGACCGTTAGGTTTATAATATTTGACGGTTACTGTCAAATATTATAAACAAAATTTAAAAATTTGGACCGTTACTTTATCATATTTGACAGTTAATGTCAAATATTTCTTCAATAAACCGTCAAATAAGGCCTAAAATTTGAATCAATGGTGTACAAACTTGACTCTTTTGTAAGTCAAATAATGATAGAGGGAATATTTGACTGTTTGACAAATGGTCAACTATTATCATATTTGACGGTGACATATATGACACGTAAAAACCGTCAAGTATTATCATATTTGATGGCTAAAAACAGTCAAATATTTGCTTTTTTCTTGTAGTATATAGAACATGTGAGAGATATAAACGGTGGCATGCAGTGTATTATATGGAAATAGGAAGCCCATGGGAAGCCTCTAAAACCATTCCGAAGTCGATTAAAACACATGGAATTATTATGAAAATTCAAATCAGAACTGGCTTTAATCAGTTAGACATACTGGGAATAAGACTAGATAATTCCGCTAGAACTTAGTTGAACAGGTTGTATTATACAAAAAGCCAATGTAGGATGAATTGGATAGTGGTGTTCTCCTTGTTATGCTAGTGCAAATGCGTAGCAAAATATTAATAGGCAAGTTTGATAGGCGAGGAATGGTAGTGTATGGAGCTGTGCATGGTTATGAACAAATCAAGATAATGCTTACGTGCACTTAAGTGTGTGACTAGCTATCGTAAGCATGTTTTATTACGTTGAAACTTACTAGAGTCGCTATATTATCAGACTTGTGAATATGCATATTGCTTTGGACATGGTGGAGATAGTAGCTGTTTTAAACTACTAGTAAGTTAGAGTGACGCTAGGTGTGAAAGAGCATAAGAGAGACTAGAAAAATGAGAAGCAATTGGAGGGGTTCGTGAGGGAGGTGAGAAGACAAGCTACTAGGTGAGTGATGAGGGGCGAGCTCGCTAAGGGCGAGGGCCGAGCTCCCAAAGGCGAGGGTTGAGCTTGCAAGGGGGAGGAGCGAGCTCCCAAGGGTGAGGGCCTAGTTTGCAAGGGGGAGGAGCGAGCTCCCAAGGACGAGGGCCGAGCTTGCAAGGGGTGAAAGGCGAATGAACGAGGGGAGGTTGAGCATGCGAAGGCCGAGCTCGCGAGGGGCGAGCTGCATGCGAAGGTCGAGCTCGCGATGGGCGAGCTGCATGCGAAGGCCGAACTCGCGATGGGCGAGCTGCATGCGAAGGGGGAGCCATTTACGTGAGACTTTTCTTCGTCATTTGTAGTTGCAGGGGCCTTCCGTAAGTTTTGAAAACTTCATCCTTAGTTGCAGGGGTCTTTCTGAAAGTTTTGAAAACTTTATTTTTAGTTGCAGGGGTCTTTCTGAAAGTTTTGAAAATTTTATTTTTAGTTGCAGGGGCCTTTCTGAAAGTTTCAAAAACTTCAATTTTAGTTGCAGGGGTCTTTCTGCCAGTTTTAAAAACTTCATTTACAGGGGTCTTTCTGCCACTTTGGAAAACTATGAAGAGGGTTATTTTGCAAATTTCGAAAACTATGAACAGGGGCATTCTGCAAGTTTCGAAAACTATGAACAAGGGTCTTTTTGCAAGTTTCGAAAACTATGAACAGGGGTCATTGTATAAAATCCTAAAACTTGCACATCTCCCCTAAAATCCTTTTTTTTTAAGGACCAGCTATATACTTTTGGTCGAGGTCCAACTTGATATTTTTCTTTTCAAGGGCGAAAAAATTTTTCAAGGGCTATTTTAAAAAGTTTTCAATATAGTCCCTTAGCATTTCTTTTCTTTCATCTCTTCCCTTCCTTAGTAGACTTGGCTTGATGACTAACGACTCCTCTTTAACTGTGCAGATGGCTAGAATTAAAACTGTGACAGTGCTACGGGGGGAACGAAGTCATCAAACCCAGTCGACAAGGAATAAGGATCCTGCGACTAACCGTAGAGAGGTTAATGAGTTTTATCAGAACTTTTTCGGTCAAGATCGCGAGTTAGGGCATAATTTTGTTAATCCCAATGTGGTAGAGGCTGAGGGGGAGAGCAACTGGTCATCCTCTGCTACCTTAGATAGTGATCCTGAGGTTGAACAGTGGTAGGAGGCTGACCATATTGATAATTAACTACAGGGTGACCGATTAAAAATATATAGAGCCTATTTCCTCATCCCGGATTCAGTCACCCTATTTCTTCCAAGGAAAGGTGATCGATGGAGTAGGCCACCACGAGGTGTCATTGGATTAAGCTTAGAATTACTAAGAGCTGGTCTCCGGGTGCCTTTTGATAATTATGTTCGACGAATGCACGATGCTATGGGCATTGCCCCTACCAAATTGTCGGCCAGCGGATGGAGACTTCTGATTGCATTTCAAAGTTTATTCAGAAGCACAGGTCTGGGTGATCCTACCACCAACCATGTTAAGTATATTTTTGCCATTCACCCGCTGAACGGAGAGAAGATAGGTTACTATTACATATCCCAACGAGGGAAGACGGATGACCCTAACCGCCTTTTTGGCATTCCCTCACATGTGAAAGAATGGAAATATAAACAATTCTGGTGTGGTGGTGGTTGGAAGTATCAAGAAGGTGCTCGTCCAAAGGGCGAGAAGTTGAGGATTAGGAGGCGTTTTGGTTTTTGTGGTACCCTATTATAACGATACCATATCTATTTTCATTATGAAAACTCTGATCAATTGACCTTTTTTTCTTTTTCAGCTCCTTGGACCAAACGCCCGATTTTATCTCGAAAAGAAAGAAACGACTTGCAAGAGGTACTCAAGCTACCCATTGATTCAAAGAACGTGAATAATCTCATTGATTGGGAGCAACTGATCCGCCTTGGCTTGTCACCTCCAATACCCCCGGGAGGTAACCTTGATTATTACTTTCTGATCTTACCTCATTTAATTAAGCATATGTTTGCTTTTTTATCAGCTTTATTTTCGCGTAGGTCTATTTCCTTTACACCCTACCAAGAAGCAGTTTACCCAACTTGAAGCCAAGATGCCTCTTAAATCCTTTGCGAATGACAGGGCTGGTCCTTCCAAAAAGAAACGGAGTGGAAGTCCTCCAACTCTTGGACCTTTAAAGAGGAAAGCCAGTGATCACAAGGAAACTCCTATACGGAAGTCTGTGCCTGATAAGTCTATCTCTGTTCAGCCTATTGACGAAGTAACAGTCTCAAAGCTCACTGGAAGTAAGTTGCCCCCAACCTCTCAGCTGCCTAGGCGTTTTACCTTTGATAGTACAGGCTTCAAAGTGGCTCGACATGTGGAGACTACCTTCGTGAATTGTCTCAAAGTGCTGCACGTTTCATGCCCACTAATGTCTTTTCCGAGAGTGTAAAACTTACATATTTCGATGCGATCGCTGTCAAGATTGGCATCATACTTCAGCTTGGGTTCTACTAAAATTTTTTTCTTCTCCTTCTTTTTTTATTTATATTTTTGAAAGACATGCCTCATCTATTTTCCTCTCTTTGTCTTTCTTTTTGTAGGCGACAGGACCCCTAGCTCAAGGAGAGTCTACTAACACCAACCTTCTAAAAGAGGTCAATCATCTCACTTCTGAGGTTGCCGATTGGAAGGGGAAACATCAAGTCTGCCTGGACAATTTAAGTGAAACAGAGAGAAAGATGGCAGAGATGAAAGAACAGATGGGAAAAATAAAAGTAGACTTCTCTAAAGCTAAGAAGGAGGCAGCTATCCAGCACAAAAAGGCAAATGATCTTAGTCAAGAACTTCGGGAGAGGACTGCTACTGAGCAAAATAAGATTGATAAAGCAATTGCTCGCTTCCGTAGGGGTCGTATTTACTAGCAAGTTATGGAACATTCTTATATTGATGGGGTCAATGGGGTGCGTAAATGGTTCCATGATCGCTACCCAGAGATTGATCAGTCTCCCACAGCTGAAGAGTTAAACTTGGTAGCAGAGTCTATCCCAACAGTAAACTCCGATCCTGAGCAATTCCACCGATTCATACTCAAAGATGAGGATTATGAGTCGACATTGGACACAGCAGCCTGGGAAGCCAAGCAAGGCGACTCTACCTCATCATCTTCAGATGAAGAGGGAGATGATGAGGCCACTTCTTAGAGGTAGTCAGAGTCCTTTCAACTAGGTAGATGCTTATTTATAGGGAACGATCATATTAAGGCGGTTTTCTGAGCATTGACTTTATCTTTCATTGTTTTTGTTTTTAGTTTAATGCCATAGGTGAGGACTTGTCCTTACTTAGACAATATGGGTGGCACTCTTTTGCCAATTTTGAAATAATAAGAACTCTTAAAACTTTTTCTAGTGTTGTACCCTTTTGCTCCTTTCATCTTCTTGCAACTTGATCATAAATGAGTTTTAAAGACGTACGATTTGTAATACAATAAATCGAATGCTTTATTGATAATCTCTTTATAAGTCTCCCTATGGGAGTTATTACACATGCATAAGTCCCTAGAAGGAGTTATTACATATATAAAGAGATTATGGATAATACTTCTTTAATACTCAACATTCCATGGATGACGAAGCAACCTCCCATCCATGGTGACAAGTTTGTAGGTGCCTGGTCGGATGACTGCTTTGACTCGATAAGGACCCTCCCAGTTGGGCCCCAATGCTCCATCAGTGGGATCTCGAGTATTTTGTAGTACTTGTCTCAAAACAAGATCTCCCTCTTGGAAAGATCGACGCTTAACCTTAGAGTTAAAATGTCGAGCAACCCTCTCTTGGTAAGCAGCAACTTTGATACTGGTGAGATCTCTTTCCTCCTCAAGAAGATCTAAGTGGAGTTGAAGGGCTCTATGATTAAGCTCTTACCTATATCCCTCAGCACGAGGTGATGGAAGACCAATCTCAACAGGAACGACTGCTTCTGAGCCAAATGCCAAGGAGTATGGGGTTGCCCCTGTTGCTGTGTGGGTAGTGGTTCGGTATGCCCAAAGTACTTGTGGAAGTTCCTCTGGCCATGCACCTTTCGTAGCATCTAATTTGGTCTCAAGGAGTTGTTTAATAGTCTTGTTAACAGCCCCCACCTGACCGTTTGCTTGAGGATGAGCTGGAGAGGAAAAGCATAAAGAGATGTTCAACTCCTTACAGAAGTTCCTAAAGTTTGAGTTATCGAATTGCTTGCCATTGTCTGTAATGATGGTGTGAGGGATACCAAACCTATAGACAATTGACTTCTTTACAAAGTCTGTGGTCTTCTTTTCAGTAATTGATGCGAGGGGTTCAGCTTCTGCCCACTTAGTGAAGTAATCAATCGCAACAATAGCATATTTAACTTGTCTTTTACCCATTGGAAGAGGTCCAATAAGGTCTAGTCCCAATTAGGCGAACGGCCATTGGGCCATCATTGGCGTCATGTTCTCAGGAGCTTTCCTTGGAATATTGGCACATTTTTGGCACTTGTCACACCTAGCTGAAAATGCCTTAGCATCATTTTTCATGGTCGGCCAATAGTATCCTTGCCTGATACATTTATAAGCTAGAGATCGACCACCAGAATGGTTACCACATATTCCTTCATGGATTTCTCAAAGGACATAATTAGCTTCTTCTGGGCGAAGACATTTTAAAAGAGGAAGGCTGAACCCTCTTTTATAGAGAACACCATTAATCATAGTGTACCTTGATGCTCTCCCCCTTACCTTGATCACCTCATTTCGATCAGCTGGAAGTTCCCCTGTCTATAAGAATTTAATGATAGGGTCCATCCAGCACAGGCTACCGTTTATAGTCATTGTTTTTTCTGGCAAAAGTTCATACTTTGATATACTTGGAGACTCTAGAATGACCATATGAGAGGCAGTTGGTAGAAGGGGGTCTACCCCTGAGGCAATTCTTGCTAAACTATCAGCCTTTGAATTCTCTAACCTTGGGACTCTTATGATGTCAAAACCTTTAAAACTGCGAAGAAAGAAGTTAACTCTATCCAAGAAATCCATCATGGTAGAGCCTTTTGCCTGACAGTCTCCGCGGATTTGGTTAACCACAAGTTGGGAATCGCTATGGATGGCAATCTTTTCTACTCCAAGGGCAACTGCCAACCTAAGTCCTCCAAGGAGAGCTTCATACTTTGCGACATTATTGGTGGCTTTAAAATTAAAACGTAAGGCCACAGCAACTTCTACTCCAGGTGAAGAGAAGGGGCAAGGGGGAGAAAAATTTTCTCTCAATTAGGGTCGCCGGAGTTACTGTTCACTCCGGCTAATTTGCGAATCAGCCTTTCAAATCTACATATGTTGTAGATCGGGATATCTTGAGATAAATTTTCTTCTGGGTCGCCCTCAGTTTCCGGCAGAAAAAAGGTTAAAATTGCAAAAATAGGTTTCGGATTTCACTATTCATCGTTGACGGCTGGCGAGTGGGATGCCACCTTTGCCATCATCGTGTTAGTCTTGACTCGATCTACAAGTTTTCCTTCATCGGCACCACCAGATTCGCGCCGCAACACCTCCGTTCTAGGCCACAAAGTTTCGGATTTTTCACTATTCACCGCCGCCCGCCGCTGTCATCGGCGAGTGGCATCTCACCTCCATCAAATTCTTGTAGATCAGGTGACGTTCTACAAGTTTCCCTTCATCAGCACCACCAGATTCGCGCCACAACACCTCCGTTCAAGGCCTCAAAGTTTCGGATTTACTATTCACCGCCACCTCTTGTCAGAAAACGGCGAGTTGTATCTCACCTTCGCCACCATCTAGTAGATCGGGCAACACTGACCAACTTTTCTTTCTTGGCCGTCATCTGATTCCAACCAGAAACCCCTCAAATCGCCGCTTCTTCAATTCGGATTTTACTGTTCACCGCGGTGGTTACTATTCATTACCGGAGACACTATTCATAAGCCCCACCCAGATTGTTCTTCAGGTTATTTCATGCAACTTTGCCTCTTGGTCGATTTCCTGATTCCTTGCGGATTATCGTTTTTAAAGAGGTGACGACGACTTTGGAAGCCAAGCCGCTT
This sequence comes from Boswellia sacra, assembly GCA_013180625.2. Classification (NCBI taxonomy): domain Eukaryota; kingdom Viridiplantae; phylum Streptophyta; class Magnoliopsida; order Sapindales; family Burseraceae; genus Boswellia; species Boswellia sacra. The sequence continues at coordinate 850,082 of SNVD02014099.1, read as the reverse complement.
CGGTGCCTGGTTTGCTTTCGTTTTTCCATCTCTTTTTTATGAGTTTGCATTGTATTTGATTTGTAATTCACTTGATGGATCCATCCAAGACAACTACTGGCTCTTGGGCTAATAAAATCAAGATTAGTGATTCGAGTACCCGATGCAAATTGAGTCCGGTTACTCCTAAGAAACCGGGTACAATCCTTGAGATTTCAGATGAGATTGTCGACAAGAATTTAGCCAAATGGCGTAGATGTCTTGTTGGCTTCTTTCCGGGATATGTGATGCCCTTCCATACTGCACGTTCGATGGCGATGCGTACATGGAAATCTAGTGGTATTGAGGACGTCCGTTCCACGGATAAGGGATTTCTCATCTTCCGTTTTAGAACTGAGGATGAGGTACATGCAATCATTGCTCGAGGTCCTTGGATGTTTGGAGGTAAATTCATTTACCTGCAGCAATGGCATCCGCATCTGGATTTCAATCTTACAGCATTCTGGACACTACCAGTTTGGATCCGTTTGTATGGCCTGCCGTTTCCTTTGTGGACAGCCAAAGACCTTAGCATTATCTCCAGCATGGTTGGAGAACCTCAATCTTGTGATAAGGCGACTTCTGATCTATCTAGATTAGAGTATGCGAGGGTTTGTGTTTTTATTGATGCAAGACGCCCTCGAGTTAAGAACTTTGAGTTCAGGTGCAAACTCTCTCCAGAGCCCATCAAAATTCAAGTTGAATATGAGTGGACTCCAAAACATTGCTCCAAATGTTGCCAGTTTGGTCATCGTTGTCCAGAACCGGTAAAGACTTCAAGTCCAGATAAGAATGAGGCTAGCACCTCTGATAGTACCCCTTTGAGAAAAGAAAAGGATGTGACCAAGGTCACTGATTGCACCAAAATAGTTGCTATCCCAGAAGTTTCTGCAGTGCAAGTTGAGCCTCCGAAGGCTACTACACTTCCGAGTGCAGAGTCAGTTTCAGATTCTGATTCTTCATCTCCTTTTGCGACCGACGAGGGTAGACTTTTGGGCACTATCAAATGTTCTACAAATCGTGAGGCATCTATTTCCTCAGGGTGGATACCTACTGAGTCTTCTTCCACTCGTTTTGAGCCTTTGATTGGGCTCAATAAGGATGATCAACCTGATAGGATTGACCATACCCATTCGGACACCCCAGCTACCCCGGTAAAGAAGGGTAAGAAGAAGAAAAACAAGAAGGGTTAAAGCTCTTGTATTTTTATGTTTTAGACCGTTTGTGATCATTTCTCTTTTATGTTGTTAAGGTTGTTTGTGGCTTTTTTACTTGGTTTAGGCCGCTTGTGGCCTTCATTTTCTATCTTTTTGTTGGATTGTATGTTTGGACTTTACGTCCTTTTATAATTCTTGGGGTATGCCCCTCGGATTTTTGTACATTATAACTTTTTTGGATTTATATTACTAAGTAACTTTTTCAAAAAAAAAATTTCTACTCCATCTGGGGTTGACAAAATCAAGCCAGCTCCACTACCAATCTTATTAGATGACCCATCTACGAATAAGACCCACGCTTTTTGTGGATCTATTCCCATAGACATTGGTCGATCATTTGACCCTGCACGGGTTTCTTCTTCCTCCTTAACTCCACTACCTGAAAATTCTGCAATGAAGTCAGCGATTGCTTGTCCTTTGATAGATGGTCTTGCAATATAATGTATGTCAAACTCTCCTAACTCAATAGACCACTTGATGAGTCTTCCCGAAAGCTCTGGACGATAGAGGACCTGTCATAAAGGGTAATCAGTTGGTACCATAACAGTGTGTGCTTGAAAATATGGGTGAAGCTTTTGTGCAGCAACAACTAAGGCGAGAGCCAGCTTCTCCATAGGAGGGTACCGACCTTCGACATCTGTCAAGGCCTTACTCATGTAATAGACTGGGCTTTGGATTCCCTGATCCTCACGGATAAGAGCTGCACTAACTGCATATACGGAGACTGCTAGATAGAGAAAAAGTGGTTCCCCCATAATCGGTTTGGAGAGGAGAGGAGGAGAACCTAAGTACCTCTTAAGCTGTAAGAAAGCATTCTCACACTCATTTGTCCATTCAAACTACTTGCACTTCCTTAAAGCTTTAAAGAAAGGGTGACATTTGTCGGTCGCCCTAGAAACAAAGCGATTTAAAGCGGCAACTCGTCCAGTGAGAACTTGTATATCGTTTGGTATTTTGGGAGACTCAAGCTGCAGGAGTGCTTGGATTTTCTCAGGATTGGCCTCTATTCCTTTTTGGGTGACAATGAATCCTAAGAACTTTCTAGAGGATACCCCAAAAGCACATTTAGTGGGATTCAGCTTCATATTGTGTTTTCGGAGGATGTCAAAAGTTGTTCGGAGATCGTCTACATGGGATCTGGCATCCATACTCTTGGTGAGCATATCATCCATATAAACTTCCATGGTCTTTCCTAGGAGAGGAGCAAACATGGAGTTTACTAACCGTTGATAGGTTGCTCCAGTATTTTTCAGTCCAAAAGGCATCATTCGATAACAGTACAACCCTCTATCAGTGATGAAAGCTGTTTTTTCTTCATCCTTCAAGTACATTGGAATCTGGTTATAACCAGAATAAGCATCCATGAAGCTCAACAATTGGTGGCCAGCTGTGGCATCAACTAGTTGATCTATCATGGGCAATGGAAAACTATCTTTTGGGCAATGCTTGTTCAAATCTTTGAAGTTGATGCAGACACGCCATTTTCCATTGGCTTTTTTCACCAATACAACATTGGAGAGCCATTCAGGGTAGTTTACCTCTCGAATGATTCCACTTGCCAAGAGCTTTTCTACTTCTAAGGAAATTTCCTCTGAACGCTCCGGGGCTTGGTATCTCCTCTTTTGTCGAATGGGTTGAGCTTGAGGGTTGATATTAAGGCGGTAGACAGCTACATTTGGGTCTATGCCCGGCATGTCTTTATGAGACCATGCAAAAATGTCACTGTATTCTCAGAGAAAACCAATCAATTTGTGTTTGATTGGTAGAGGAAGACTCTTACCCACCTTCACTGTCTTTTCTAAATTATTCAAATAGATAGGGATGTCGTCCATTCCTTCCACTGGAACTACAGCCTCCCTTTTTATAGGGTCTCGTGGATCCAAACTTTTCATCCCCTCAGAAGGTTCTCCTCGAATCATCAATAGTTTATGTGCCTTCTCTTTGAAAGCCATGTTGTAGCATTCTCGAGAGGTTCATTGTTCACCTCTAACTTCTCCTATCCCTGCAGGTGTTGGAAATTTCAAGACATGATGATAGACACCAATTACTGCTTTGAAGTCGTAAAGTGATGGCCGTCCAAGAATGGCGTTATAAACACCTAGATGATCTACCACGAGAAAATTCACCATCTTGGTTGTCTGTAGGGAGCCTTCTCCCAGGGTCATCGGTAACAAAATTACTCATTCGGGAATAACCTTTCCTCCAGCGAATCTCATCAAAGAAGTTTGGATGCCTCTCATATCTCTACGGTTAAGACCTAATCGATCAAATGCATCCAATGACATTATGTCAGCTGAGCTCCCGTTGTCAACCAATACTCTTCTTAACCTTTTATTGGCCACAATCACTGTGAGGACCAAGGCATCACAATGAGGATGATGGATACCCTGCGCATCTTAAGATGAAAAAGAGATAACGTCATGATCCCTAACATTGGTGGAAGAGGCTGTCAAGTTGACTTCATAGCGAGGGAGGTCATATCTTGCTTGCCTAGCTAGGTGCCTTCGGGCTTGGGCAGTCGGACCAGCCACTACTCCCCCAAAAATCGTGGCTACTTCTTCTAATGGTTCTTTCCCTTTTTCATTCTTGCTAGATGGTTCAGGGGGGGGGATAAATGTATTCTTGTAGCTGGCCATTCTTGATAAGACCCTCGATTTGTTTCCTCAATTCAAAGCAATCTGCAGTGTTATGACCATGAGCCCGGTGGAAATGACAAAATTTTCTCTTATCTCTTGCTCTTGGATTCGACCGTAAGGGGGCAGGTTCTTTCAGTAGTCCATTGTCTTTGATTTCTTTCAAGATATCTTGCTGTGGCATGTTAAGTAATGTGAAAGTACGGTGCTCCTCCTGGGGTCGATCGTGATGCTCTTGGCAGGGTTGGGTGGATGGCCCTTGCAACAAGAGACGATCATTTCTGAATGTATCCCGCGTGGAGCGTCGATCCGAGGTTGACCTCCGATTTTTATCATGATGTTCTCTTCTGTGATTGTCATATGGTCGTTTATCTGTACGTGAGGAATTAGGTATCACCGGAGTCTGCCCAGGGTAATTTGCTTGATAAATTTCCTCTGTATCGGCATGGCTAGAGATCCTTGCCAATGCTTCTTGGTACGTGCGTGGGAGGTTAACAGAGAATTCCCATGCTAGAGGGAGCTCCCCTTTGATTCCTTGGACCAAACCTTGCATAGCATAACTATTATTAAATTGATCCACTCGAGCAACCTCCCGCTGGTACCTGTCCACAAATGCACGGAGTGATTCATTACGACCCTGCTTGATTGAAAGAAGGCTTTGTGCTGGTCGACTTCTTATTTTCATATTGCTAAAGTGTATGAGAAAACTACAAGCAAGCTCATCAAAGCTGGAGATGGATGAGGCTGGTAACCTCCTATACCATTGCTTAGCTGATCCTCCAATGGTAAGAGAGAATGTTCTACACATTATTCCCCCTGAGACCCCTTGTATCTCCATATGAGAAACAAAAGAGTCTAAATGCTCTCGGGGCTTAGTTGTCCATTGGTAAAGCTCAAGTTGTGGCATCCGAAATCCATACGGGTATCTTTCCCTAAGGATATCTTCAGCAGAGGGTGACTCCCATTGTGGACGACCATCCTCTTCTCCTCCTGAACGCTTAATCAACTTCTCCAGTTTATGAATTTTTTCATCCATTTCTCATTTGAATTCCACATAATGATTATCTGATGTTTCCTCTTCTAAGACATCCATTGGAACAACATCTGGGCGATGATTCTTACTTCTAGGTGGTGAGCTGGGGCGATTTCTTTTTGACTGGTAGTTGCCCCTTGGAGCGTAAGGACCATGATAAAAATAGGCTGGCTGATCAACATTACTTCCTTTTGGTCCTTGCTCAACACTTGTATGGCGCTTTTTGTTTAAAGAGTGACGAAAGTCTACTACTGCCAATTGTTGTTCAGATATGACGTGTGGAGGATAGGGAATCTTTGGGCGACCCATCCCCTCCTTGAACAATAGGATAGGAAAGATTTGGTTGAATGACCTGATGAAGAGGTAATCCAGTGGTCTGGGCAACCAGATCAGTATGCCCACCAACATCCGTCGGGACATTAGGTACTACCACAGCATTCCTTGGGTTATTTCCAGTAGTATTTGCAGCCTGTTGAGTACTATGTTCAAAAGCTTGGTTGAACATAGTCACCATATGGTTCATTTGTTCACCAAAATTCCGCATGGTATGCTCCATGGTTGTCAATCGACTCGTCTTGCCTTTCCTCAGTCTCCTAAGTGGAAGTTGGGGTTGTTTGGGGTTAGGGCCCATCCCAGAGGATATTACTAAAGCTCTCCCTGTATCAACTACCCTTCGACGTCGGGGAGGTTCTTCTATCTCGATTTCTTCGTCAACCTCTAGGGAGGTTGAGTGTTGGGATGCGTGACTCATGATGTGTTTGATTATGTTTGGATGGGAGTAACAACTAAAGAGGCTTAGATTGTCGTTCCCACAGATAGCGCCAACTGTTGATGGACGATTTCCAGATGGCCGGAAAGCGGGTTGAAGCTCGAAGTGTACGTCGGGTCCAATCCTGAGAACAAAGAAAAATAGTCAGGGGTGCCGGCGGTGGTGCCGGTGAAAACCCTCCGACGCTCAAGTCAGTTTCCGGCACTCCGGAATTTTCTAGGAGAATTTCCTAGAGAGAGAAGCTCTCAAAAGCAAAGGAAATTTAGAGAGCGAAAGAGTTTAGAAAAGTGTGCATACCTTGAGCAAAAATCCATGGAGTTTATATAGACATTAGGAGGAGTCATTGCGGGACCCAGATAACAGACCAAATAATGGGCTTTAATAGTGGGCTTAGATTTAATTGAGACCCAATTATGTTATGGCCATAACAGTTCTACATCTTAAGAGAAGCTATTGAGATTATTTATATATCCAAACTATTCAGGTAATCTAACTCTAAGGCTTAAGTTAAAGTCACCCAATTATAATTAACAATTCATCACTTAGCTAATCTTTGGATGTCGTTGTGCTTTTCTCAAATTAATTAATTCAGGGAGATGATCGTAAATTAATGAATCAATTATATATAAAAACAAGTCAATTAATATGCATGTGAAGCTTGAGAGATGTGAACAAAGATGATGAATCATGCATGTTAGTTAAGTAATTTTTTCAAATGGGATAATATTACATACCACACCTATATTTTGATGTTATTCCTGTAGAGTCATTGTTCACAAATTTCGTCACCGCCTACCCCTAACTTTTCAAAAAATATCACAGATCACATTTCTGTTAGTTTGACCATTAAATGACATCATTTTTCCAATTCATTTTGATTACAATTACCAAAATAGCCTTCGAATAAAATTTTGAAAACTTAATTGGAATTGGCTTAAGTTACCAAAATAGCCTCTGAATACCACATCAACCTTGTACTTGACTTTACTACACACAGAATTTATTATTTATTATAATACTAATTTTTAATGAATTAAAAAAAAAGCAAGTGAAACTATCCATTTCTCCACCACTGTTTTCGGCAACCACAACAGTAGCCACTATCTATCTCACTTCTATGCTTATTTTTGCAGTCTGGGTGCATTGTTGTTGGTTAAAGTACTATAATTAAAAGAAATTTCTCAAAATAATATAAAAAAAAGATTTCCTATCTCAACACTTCTTTCGGAAGTTTTTCTTTTAGTTTCAAGCTCTCAAATGGATTAAAATAACCCACTCAAACAAACCCAAAATTTTTTGAAAATTTATTGGAACAAACACAGAAAATTTTGAAAACCCCATAAAGTCATCCAAACAAACCCGACAGTGCACTAAAACAAAAACTAGACAACATGAAAAAAATTTGAAGAGCCCAAAAAACCATCCGCAAATTGTCTTCCATTCATTTGTAAAACTATTTTATTTAAGAATATTTTAAATTACAAGTTTTATATAAAAAATGTGTACATGCTAATTCATAAAAATTGAACCCTTCTAATGATGCTTCTACTTTCCTTACTGAAATGCTCACCAAAACTACTTTTCCTTCGCTTAGAAAGCGAGACAACAAAGCATTTCTTCTTCAAAGCTTGCATTGATGAATTCCAATGGGATAAACCGCAAGATGGCTTTAGAGTGATCGTACAGATTAGAACAATGAGAGAAAATCAATCAGAGGCTGAGAATTGTGTTTTGGTTGTGTTTGGATCTTAACAAATAAAGAGCGAGAGCGAGAGAGAGAGAGAGAGAAATAACTTATCAGCGTGGACGTTTGTTGCCCGAAAAGAAGGCTGCCCACGAGAGAGTGAGAACGAGATCGAAGTTTGGAAAGCAATGAATGAAGCGAAGGGGAAGCGGAAGGAATGAAGTGGAGACGATGAAGAATTAAAAAAAAAAAATTAGAGTTTTGTTTTTTATTTGATTAAAATTTATTAATTATATATTGGCTAAAAATGTGTATATATATATTCATGTTATTATAAAAAAAGTATAATAAAATGACCATTTTAACTCTTATATTTTGATTTATTTATGATTATTTGATAGCCAAACTAATAGAAGGGTGATCCATGATATTTTTTGAAAAATTAGGAGTAGGTAATGACGAAATTTGCAAACGATGACTTTATGGTAATTACACCAAAATATAGGCGTGGTCTGTGACATTATCCATATTTCAAATTGTAACAAAACTTGACACTAGTGCTTGTAAACACTACATTAAATATTAATTTTCCTGGCTGTTGAGACACTATAAATTGAAGTGCAAGTAATAATTAGCAACTTCATATATGAACCAAAGTTGGGTTTTGTTATGGCCATAACAAAATTGGGCCTTAATTATTTCTAATACAGTAAGCCCATTACTGAAACCCATTATTTGGGCCTATTATCTGGGTCCCACAATGACCCATCTTGACTCCTATATAAACCCTCCGAATTATTACTCAAGGTATGCACACTTTTCTAAACTCATTCTCTCTCTAAATTTCCTCTGCTTTTGAGAGCTTCTCTCTCTAGGAAATTCTCCCAGAAAATTCTGGAGTGCCGGAAACTGACTTCAGCGTCGGAGGGTTCTCGCCGGCACCACCGCCGGTACCCCTGACTATTATTTTTCTTTGTTCACAGGATTGGACCCGACGTACAATTCGAGCTCTGACCCGCTTCCCGGCCGTCTGGAATTCGTGCATTAACAGTTGGCGCTGTCTATGGGAATCGATAATTTAAGCCTCTTCAGTTGTTGCTCCCATCCAAACGTACTCAAACACATCATGAGTCACGAATCCCAACACTCAACCTCCCTAGAGGGTGACGAAGAAATCGAGGTAGAAGCACCTCCCCGACGTCGAAGGGTAGTTGATACAGGGAGAGCTTTAGTGATATCCTCTGGGGTGGGGCCTAACCCTAGGCAAACCCGACTTCCACTTAGAAGGCCGAGGAAAGGCAAGACGAGTCGATTGACAACCATGGAACATACCATACGAAATTTCGATGAACAAATGAACCGTATGGTGACTATGTTCAACCAAGCATTTGGACAAAGTACTCAGTAGGCTGCAAACATTGCTGGAAATAACCCAAGGAGTGCTATGGTAGTACCTAATGTCCCGACAGATGTTGGTGAGCGTCCTGACCTAGTCGTCTAGACTACTGGATTACCTCTCCATCAGGTCATTCAACCAAACCTTCCCCATCCTATTGTTCAAGGAGGGGATGGTCGCCCAAAGATTCCCTCTCCTTCGCACATCATATCTGAACAACAATTAGCTGCAGTAGACCTTCGACACTCTCTAAATAAGAAGCGCCATACAAGCGTCGAGCAAGGACCAAGGGGAAGTAATGCTGATCAGCCAGCCTATTCTTATCATGGTCCTTACGCTCCAGGAGGTAATTATCAGCCAAAAAGAAATCGCCCCAGCTTACCACCTAGAGTTAAGAATCATCACCCAGATGTTGTACCAGTGGATGTCTCAGAGGAGGAAACATCAGATAATCATTATGCGGAGTTCAAGCGGGGAATGGATGAAAAAATCCATAAACTAGAGAAGTTGATTAAGCGCTCAGGAGGAGAAGAGGATGGTCGTCCACAATGGGAGTCACCCTTTGCTGAAGATATCCTTGGGGAAAGATACCCGTACAGATTTCGGATGCCGCAACTTGAGCTTTACCAAGGGACGACGGACCCCCGTGAGCATTTAGACTCTTTCATTTCCCATATGGAGATACAAGGGGTCTCAGGGGGAATAATGTGTAGAACTTTCTCTCTTACCCTTGGAGGATCAGCTAAGCAATGGTATAGGAGGTTACCAGCCGCATCCATCTCCAACTTTGATGAGCTCGCTCGTGTTGACCCAGGTATGACAACCCAAGAGGGGGGGTGAATTGGGTTTTATTTATCAAAACGAATTTATAAAACTTTTCTTGAAAGATAAAAATTATTTCACTTTTTCTTTTGAGAATAGAAGTGAAGAAGATGAAAATAGAAGTTATCTAAGATGCAATCAAGAGAATAGCAATAATAAATAATCTGAAGTGCAAGTAAATGTAAAGAGTATAGGGATAGGGAGAGTGCAAACTCAATTTACGTGGTTCGGCAAACCTTGCCTACGTCCACGGGCTCCTAGCTCCTCCACAAGCTAGGCTTTCCACTAAGTTGTAGAATACTTTACAACTTGCTTGATGAACAACTTCACCAAGACTTTTTTCCTTCAACTCTTGATAACACCACACCAAGAGTTCTTCTTGATGAACAACCTCACCAAGGAAAGAGTTCTCTCAAGGATATCTTTTATCCTTTACAAGAAGATCTCACTCTCACACAATATAAGAACAAAGAAAAGTTTTTACAACAAAAGTACAACTCTCTTCAAAGAGTAGATAAAGAATATAAAAGCTCTATAAACTTGATATTTCTCTTGGCTTTTTTTGCTTGATAAAATGCTTCTCTTGCACTTGTTGAATGCATGGGAGAATGGCTCCTTTTATAGGCAAATGAGATGAACTTAATCAAGTGAAGACACCATCTCCAAATTTTCTGCCCACCATAAAAACCGTAATCTTGTCTGCCATTTTTGTCAATGTTCCGTTTGAAATTTGAAAATCTGTAAAACATAAAAGATCTGCACATTTGAATAAGCTTTCCAACGCATCAAGAACCAAGTCATTTGGATATCTGTAGCTCAAGATATGGCCAAAACACCATTCGGTGCTCAAGTGACTTGATTTTTCTTCCATGTGTCTGTCCACTGACTTGAATGATAATTCTGTCAGCCTTCCATTTGAAATTTGAATTTCTTCAAAACATAAAAGATCTTCATATTTGAATAAGCTTTCCAAAACATTAAGAATCAAAGCAATTGGATATCTCTATCTTAAGATATGGCCAAAACACCATTCGGTGCTTATGTGAGTTGATTTTTCTTCTCTGTGTCAGTCCACCGAATTGCATGTCAATTATGTCGGTCTTCCATTTGAAATTTGAATTTCTTCAAAACATATGAAATGTGCCCCATTAAGTCATCTTTCTAATACCACAAGAATCAAGTCATTTTGATTTTTCTAGCTCAAGATATGTCCAAAAGAGTATTCGGTGCTCATGTCAGCTGCTTCCATTTGTCTTTCACTTTGCATGATGATTTGGACGATCTTGCACTTAAAATTTGAATTTCTTTAAAACATATGAAATGTTATAAATTGAGTAAGTTTTCCAAAGGCTCAAGAATCACATTATTTGGACATTTGTAGAGAAATATATGACCAATTGATTGAACATTGCTCATATATCACATTCCTTGAATCAAACCTTGTACTTAAACTTTGGTGCCTTTAACATGTAGTCTTCTCCTAAGCTTCAACACTTCATTTTAATAAACCCCTTCTTGATTTTATAATTATTTCAATAATCTTATTCTTGCACATAAATAAATATATTAGTAAATCTCAATGAATCAATGTATATTGTTATCATCAAAATTATCATATAGCCTTAGGGCTAACAGCTCGCAGTTTCCTCACGCACTTTAGCAATATGAAGACAAGAAGTCGACCAGCACAGAGCCTTCTTTCAATCAAGCAGGGTCGTAATGAATCCTTTCGTGCATTTGTGGACAGATACCAGCGGGAGGTTGCCCGAGTGGATCTATTCAATGATGGTTACGCTATGCATGGTTTGGTTCAAGGAATCAAAGGGGAGCTCCCTCTAGCATGGGAATTCTCTGTTAACCTCCCACGCACGTACCAAGAAGCATTGGCAAGGATCTCTAGCCATGCTAATGCAGAGGAGATTTTTCAAGCAAATTACCCTGGGCAAACTCCGGTGATGCCTAATTCCTCACGTACAGATAGACGACCATATGACAATAACAGAAGAGAACATCATGATAGAAATCGGAGATCAACCTCGGACCGACACTCCTTGCGAGATACATTTAGAAATGATCGTCTCTTATTGCAAGGGTCATCCACCCAAACCCGCCAAGAGCATAATGATCGACCCCAAGAGGAGCACCGTACTTTCACATTACTTAATATGCCACAGCATGATATCTTGAAAGAAATCAAAGATAAGGGACTACTGAAAAAACCTGCCCCTTTACGGTCGGATCCAAAAGCAAGAGATAAGAGAAAGTTTTGTAATTTCATCGGGCTCATGGACATAACACTACAGATTGCTTTGAATTGAGAAAACAAATTGAGGGACTTATCAAGGATGGCCAGCTACAAGAATACATTTATCGACCCCCTGAACCATCCAACAAGAATGACAAAGGGAAGGAACCATTAGAAGAAGTAGCCATAATTTTTGGGGGAGTAGTGGCTGGTCCGAGTTCCCAAGCCCGGAAGCACCTAGCCAGGCAAGCAAGATATGACCTCCCTCGCTACGAAGTCAACTTGACAGCCTCCTCCACGAATGTTGGAAATCACGATGTTATCTCTTTTTCATCTCAAGATGCGCAGCGTATCCATCACCCCCATTGTGATGCCTTGGTCCTCACAGTAATAGTGGCCAATAAAAGGCTACAAAGAGTATTGATTGACAACGGGAGCTCGGCTGACATAATGTCATTGGATGCATTTGATCGATTAGATCTTAACCGTAAAGATATGAGGGGCATCCAAACTTCCCTGCTAGGATTCGCTGGAGGAAAAGTTATTCCCGAAGGAGTAATTTTGTTACCAGTGACCTTGGGAGAAGGTTCCTTACAGACAACCAAGATGGTGAACTTTCTCGTAGTAGATCATCCGGGTGTTTATAACGCCATTCTTGGACGGTCGTCACTTTACGACTTCAAGGTCGTGATGGGTGTCTATCATCATGTCCTGAAATTTTCAACACCCGCAGGGATAGGAGAAGTTAGAGGTGAACAACGAACTTCTCGAGAATGCTACAACATGGCTTTTAAAGAGAAGGCACATAAGCTGTTGCTGATTCGAGGAGAACCTTCTGTGGGCATAAGCTAAGTGGGCAAGTATTACAAAGTACTTGAGATCCCATTGATGGAGTATTGGGGCCTAACTGGGAGGGTCTTTATCGAGTCAAAACAGTCATCCGACCGGGCACTTACAGACTGATCACCATGGATGGGAGGTTGCTTCGTCATCCATGAAATGTTGAGCACTTAAAATAAATATGTTATCCATGATCTCTTTATATATGTAATAACTCCTTCTAAGGACTTATGCATGTGTGACAACTCCCATAGGGAGACCTATAAAGAGATTTACCACATTACAAATCGTACATCTTTAAAGCTCATGTATGATCGCTCATGTATGATCAAGCTGCAAGAAGATGAAAAGAGTAAAAGAATTCAACACTGGAAAAAATTCTTAAAGTTCTTATTATTTCAAAATTGGCTGAGGAATGCCACACATATAGTCCAAGTAAGGACAAATCCTCACCTATGACATTGAACTGAAAGAAAAGATAATAAAAGATAAAGTCAAGGCTTAGAAAGCAGCCTTGATACGATTATTCCCTACGAATAAGCATCTACCTAGTTGGAAGAATTCCAACTATCTCTAAGAAGTGGCCTCATCATCTCCTTCTTCGTCTGAAGATGATGAGGTAGAGTCGCCTTGCTTGGCCTCCCAGGCTGCTGTGTCCAATGTCGACTCGTAATCCTCATCTTTAAGGATGAAGCGGTGGAATTGCTCAGGATCAGAGTTTGCTGTCGGGATAGACTCTGCCACCAAGTTTAACTCTTCAGCTATAGGAGACTGATCAATCTCTAGGTAGCGATCATGGAACCATCTACGCACCCCATTAACTCCATCAATATAGGAACGTTCCATAGCGTGCTGGTAGATACGACCCTTACGGAAGCGAGCAACTGCTTTGTCAATCCTACTTTGCTCAGTAACAGTCCTCTCCCAAAGCTCTTGACCAAGATCATTGGCCCTTTTATGCTGGATAGCTGCCTCCTTATTGGCCTCAGACAAGTCAGCTTTCATTCTGCCTATTTGTTCTTTCATCTTTGCCAACTTTCTCTCTGTTTCAGTCAAATTATCAAGGCAGACTTGATGTTTCCCCTTCCAGTCGGCAACCTCGGAAGTGAGATGATTAACCTCCTTGAGGAGGTTGGTGTTAGTAGACTCTCCTTGAGCTAAGGGTCCTGCCGCCTACAGAAAAGAGAGGCAAAGAGGGGAAAGGAGGTAAGGCATGTCTTTCAAAAGTACAAAAAGAAAAAAAAAAGAGAGAAAGGGTCTTAGTGAAACCCAACCTGAAGTATGATGCCCATCCCGACAGCGATCGCATCGAAGTAGGTAAGTTTTATATTCTCGGGAAAGACATTAGTGGGCATGAGATGTGCAGCACTTTGAGACAATTCACGAAGGTAGTCTCCACATGTCGAGCCACTTTGGAAGCCCGTACTATCAAAGGTAAAACGCCTAGGTAGTTGAGAGGCTGAGGGTAACTTACTTCCAGTAGGCTTTGAGACTGCCACTTCGTCCTCAGGCTGAGCAGAGGTTGACTTATCAGGAACAGACTTCCGTATGGGAATCTCCTTGTGACCACTGGCTCTCCTCTTCAAAAGTCCAGGAGTTGGAGGACTCCCACTCCGTTTCTTCTGGGAAGGACCAGGCCTGTCATGCGCGAAGGGCTTAAGAGGCATCTTGGCTTCAAGTTGGGCAAACTGCTTCTTGGTAGGATGTAAAGGAAATATACCTACGCAAAAAATAAAATTGGTAAGACAGCAAGCATATGCTTGATGAAGTGAGGTAAGATCAGAAAGTAATGATCAAGCTTACCTTCCGGAGGAATTGGAGTTGACAAGTCAAGACGGGTCAATTACTCCCGATCAGTGAGGCTATTCACGTTCTTTGAGTCAACGGGTAGCTTGAGTACCCCTTGCAAGTCGTTTCTTTCTTTTTGAGATAAAAGCGGGCGTTTGGTCCAAGGAGCTGCAATAAAAACAGAAAAGAATGTCAGTTGATCAAGAGTTTTCATAATGGAGATAGATAGGGTATCATTATAATAGGGTACCACAAAAACCAAAACGCCTCATGATCCTCAACTTCTCTCCCTTTGGACGGGCACCTTCTTGATACTTCCAACTGCCACCACACCAGAATTGTTTATACTTCCATTCTTTCACATGTGAGGGAATGCCAAAAAGGCGGTTGGGGTCATCCGTCTTCCCCCGCTGGGATATGTAATAGTAACCTGTTTTCTCTCTGTTCGATGGGTGAATGGCAAAAATGTACTTAACATGGTTAGTGGTAGGATCACCAAGACCTGCGCTTTTGAATAAACTTTGAAATGCTATCAGAAGTCTCCATCCATTGGCCGACAATTGGGTAGGGGCAATGCCCATAGCATCGAGCATCCGTCGAACATAATTATCAAAAGGCACCCGGAGACCAGCTCTCAGTAGCTCTAAGCTTAAGCCAATGACACCTCGTGGTGGCCTACTCCACCGATCACCTTTCCTTGGAAGAAATAGGATAACTGAATCCGGGATAAGGAAATGGGCTCTATATATTTTTAATCGATCACCCGGGAGTTGATTATCAATATGGTCAGCCTCCCACCACTTTTCAACTTCAGGTTCACTATCTGAGGTAGCGGAGGACGACCAGTCGCTCTCCCCCTCAGCATCCACCACCTTGTGATTAACAAGATTATGCCCTAGCTCACGATCCTGACCGAAAAAATTCTGATAAAACTCATTGACCTCTTTACGGTTAGTCGTAGGATCCTTATTCCTTGCAGACTGGGTTTGATGACTTGGTTCTCCCCGTAGCACTGTCACAGTAGTTTTAATTCTAGCCATCTGTACAGTTAAAGAGGAGTCGTTAGTCATCAAACCAAGTCTACTAAGGAAGGGAAGAGATGAAAGAAAAGAAATGCTAGGGGACTATAGTGAAAGTTTTCCAAAATAGCCCTTGAAAAAAATTTTTGCCCATGAAAAGGAAAATCTCACGTTGGTCCTGGACCAAAAGTATATAGTTGGTTTTCCTTTATAAAAAAAATTCAAAATTCGCGGAAACACCCCTGCGGATAAAAAATGAAGTTTTAAAATTTGCGAAAATACCCCTGTGGATAAAAAACAAAGTTTCAAAATTCACGAAAACACCCCCGCGGATAAAAACAAAGTTTTCAAAATTCGCGGAAACACCCCCGCGTTTAAAAAATAAAGTTTCATAATTTCGCGGAAACACCCCCGCGCTTAAAAAATAAAGTTTCAAATTTTGTAGGAACACCCCCGCGTCTAAAAAACAAAGTTTCGAAGTAATTACTGAAGCACCCCTGCAATTATTCAAATTTCTTTAGGGAAGCCCCTGCGCGTTACGTGGACACTGCATGCCGCATGCAGCGCGCCCAGCGCCTCGCGGGCTCGCCCCCTTGCGTGCCCAGCGCCTCGTGGGCTCGCCCCCGCGACCCCAACGCCTCGCGGCCTCGCCCCCGCGCGCCTGGAGCCTCGGAAGCTCGCCCCCGCGCGCCCAGCACCGCGCAAGCTCACCCCCGCGCGCCCAACGCCTCACGGCCTCGCCCTCGCGCGAGCTCGCCTTTACGCGCCCAGCACCGCGCGAGCTCGCCCCCGCCCGCCTTGCACCGCGCGAGCTCGCCCTTGCGCGCCCAGCGCCCTCGCGGGTTCACTCCTGCGCGCCCAGCGCCCTTGGTATCGCATCTCGCCCTCGCGGGCTTGATTCTCCCCTCACCCTTGGAAGCTCGCCTCTCGCCCAATAACGTACGAGCTCCCCTTTCACTTCCCTGCATGCTTGCCTTCATTCCCGCATGCATGCTGCTTCCTCTTAGGAGCTCACTCCTCTCCCTCACACACTCTCGTGTTTCTTCATGCACACCCGAATGCACAATATAAGAAACACCCGAACGCATGCATGTTCATGCACAATCAATTGCACACACATAGGGCATAATACGCACAGAATTTTACATTGATTAAAAAAAAAAGAGTAACAACCACAAAAAAATTAAGCCTAATACATGCATTCTAAAGTATACGCAAGAAAGAAGGACTTACTTGTGGCGGCTGGAAGAATTTACTTGCCCTGGAAAATTCTTGCTCGGATTGAAGGGTTCTATTTGCTGGGGTCGCCTACACTGTTTGCCTCCAAGGTACTCCCTCCTACTTTTGAGCAAACCCTACTCCCCAACACTGGTTATCTTATATAGGGCATCAACTTAGGGTTTAAGCTACACTAAGCATGCATGTGTAATAAACTACATCTTTGGGCCGGCCTCCTAATACATTTAATCTATAGCCCAGGATAGCTAAATAGTCCCTACGTCGACCCGTTAGTCAACTTGGGCCTGGGGGGACTACTGTTATGGCCATAACAAAATTGGGCCTTAATTATTTCTAATACAGTAAGCCCATTACTGAAGCCCATTATTTGGGCCTATTATCTGGGTCTCACAATGACCCATCCTGACTCCTATATAAACCCTCCGAATTATTACTCAAGGTATGCACACTTTTCTGAACTCATTCTCTCTCTAAATTTCCTCTGCTTTTGAGAGCTTCTCTCTCTAGGAAATTCTCCCAGAAAATTCCGGAGTGTCGGAAACTGACTTGAGCGACGGAGGGTTCTCGCCGGCACCACCGCTGGCACCCCTGACTATTATTTTTCTTTGTTCACAGGATTGGACCCGACGTACAATTCGAGCTCCGACCCGCTTCCCAGCCGTCTGGAATTCGTGCATCAACTGGTTTAATTAATTTGCTGCCTATCAAAACATTAATACAACAACTCAACTAGCGCCGTTATAGATGCACGAGAGGAAGTGGTAGTAGAAAAAAAAAGTAAGGGATTAGAAACTTGAAAAACAAGGATCGGGTTGCGTCATACATATGAAAAAGTATACAATAATGATGTATTTGATTCACCTATGCAACGGCACAGCAACAACAGCTTCGCTCTGGCTTTGGCTCCGGCTCCCAACAATCGGAATGGTGATAGTGGAGTACATGAAGAAGAAGCAGAGAACAGAAAGCTTGAAGTAATTATTAAACTGGGTTCAACAGAATATGACGTGGAGAGGGTAATAGAGAAGCATAATGGACATGACTTGAATTGTTCTCCATGTCATAATTGCAATCTTACCAGAACGATTATTCTTCGTAGAAAACAAAGCCCTCCCAACCGACCAGAGCCAGCGACAGCACTCAAAGTGCAAGATCGCCCAAAACGAGAAGTAGTCACATGTCTAGCTTGGTTGAAATGCTTCAACCTTGAAGGTATTATAGTCGTCATATCATCAACTCCTCCATCTCCATGCATGTCTTCCTTATTTTTATAAATAATAAATAAATAAATAATTTAAATAGGTTTTGGGTCCATTAGTGTTAATTTGTTCTTCAACTAGATCTTACAGGAGTAGGTGTAGAACTTATAAAAATAAAATGTTTATTAAAAATTTATAGGTTGCTAGGTTAAATAAGTATACAAGTTACTAAAAAAGGTTTCGTTATAAATGAGTAAAAAAATTATAAAATTAAAAATATATATATTTTTGACATTTCAAAATTCTAAAGAAGTAAATCGTATAAATCAACTTTTTCAAATTATATCACAAATTTAAATACAAAATAAAATAGCTTTCAATATTAAAAAGAAAAAAAAAACTCTTTTTGTTACTAGATAAACTCAAACAAACATGCATTTAGATGATGTATGCAAGAATAAATTAATATTGATGATGATATATAAGCTTTTGACATTTTGCACTGATTATGCAATGTATGAAAGAATCTAGAATATTACCAAGGTGTCAATATGATGCCTTAATATTTATGTATACCTCATATCAATGAAAGATTGACATATAGTGATTTCATTAAAAAATTTCGTACATAATATCAAAATTTCTTTCTTGTTCATCCTATCAAAATTTCAAATTTAAAATTCAACTATAACATGTAGTACCAAAAATTTGCATGTGAAGTATGCTGTGATTTGTTATTCTCTCAAGATACCAAATTATCATGCGGAGATGACACTCCGGTACTATATTGGGCGTTCTCACCATGTGCATGTCATCTCTCCATTGTTCGCTGGTAAGCTAACCAACCATATAAGATTTTGGCATTAAATGTTGTTCAAAAAAACTTGTATAAGAAAAATATATAAGAAAAATAAATAAAAAGAAGTACAAAATAAAGGCCCTTAGATTGTATACATGAATTACTTCCATCCTTAACTATTTCGTTCAATTTCGCAGGCTTAACTTCGGGTAGCGATGATGAGAATGAAAGGGTGCGGAAGTCAGAACCAGAAAATATAAGTAGTGAAGCGAAGATCACAAATTGCTTCATTTCTATCTTTTCAGCAATTTTATCAAAATTCAAGCAAAATGGTACTATGGTGATTGGTAAGCAGTTTAATTCTTAATTAAAAAAATCCAAGATTGTAGATCAATTATATAATCTTCTTTCTGTTTAATTAAAAATTAATTTCCTTAAATATACGGCGATTATATTATATATTCTTGATGTAACTGTAGATTTACAAATTCATCAAAATCCTGATTACTCCTTTAAATCCAAGATGATGCATATTTAGTGAAAGGACTCGTAATCAAATATATAGTTGGAACGACAAGAACCAAAACGATAATATCTCCAATACAAAATGAGAGATCAGCTAATTAATGATGGTAATTTGGTTGAAAAGATCACGGAAGTTTATATTGACAAAAAGTGATATCACAGCAAGCCAGCATGCTCTGAGATTTCATACACTATCATTATATTGATCATTCCATTCTAACAATATGTTTGCAAAACCTGCAGAAGATTCCAAAGTTAAGCCTCCGGAAGCCCAGCTGAAGTCACTAAGTCCGTCGTCAGTGGCTGCAGGGGACAACCCAGTTGCTGATTCTATTGCTCCTGCCTCATCAAATGAAAATGGTTCGTCACTCGCTATATATTATTAGTACATTAATATTCTAAAGAGTAATTATTCCCATATTGTGATTAAATCAAAAATTATGCAGAAAATTCTTAGTCATATTTTGACTCGATGAAATGATGCAGGGGATGATCATGAGCAAGGGCCGGTCGTGAAACCAACAGTGGCTGAAACAGCTGCTGAGGGAAGTCTTGAAACTCCACTGTTATGCGAGGGTAGAGAAGTCCCAGAATTGGATGTTATGGAGCGTGTCGTGTATGGGGGTTTAGTGCAATCAGTTCAAAGTTTAGGAGCTGTGTCATCTGCAACAGCAGCTCATGCCGCTACATGTGACTTTTTAATTATTGAAAACATACCTTTTTGTTGGATGAATACGGTTTCTATTTAATTATTGAACACGATTCTATTGTTCCCGCAGGAGACGAGCCAGTTGCTGATTCTATTGTTCCTGCCTCACCAAATGAAAGTGGTTCGTCATTCGCTATTATTAGTACAGACAATATTCCAGAGAGTAATTACATATTCACGTATTGCAAATTAAAAATTATACAGAAAATTATTAGTCATATTTTGCCACAATGAAATGATGCAGGGGATGATCGTGAGCAGGTGCCAGTTGAGAAAACATCAGCGGTTGAACCAGCTGCCGTGGGAAGTCTTGGAACTCCATTGTTAGCTGAGGGTAGAGAAGTCCGAGAATTGGAAGTTATGAAGAGTGAAGTGTATGCTGGTTCAGTGCAATCAGTTACAAGTTTAGGAGTTGTGTCTCCTGCAACAGCAGCTGGTGCCACCACATGTGAGTTTTACTGTTTCATATTGAAAATATATCTTTTTGTTGGATGAATACGGTTGCTTTTTAATTATCGAATAAGATTTTCTTCTTAGATTCTTACCATCTTTTTATTTGGGTTATTTGCAGTGAACATTTTTGCTATTGGATTGGCAAATTTGATAAGTGGACTTTTCATCCATGGTCATAATGTAAGTGAGATAGCCATGTCAATTGTTGCTCAACTCAAGTATATATATGTATCTATATATATATATATATATAAACATGACACTCAAAGCATAATGACTTATAGATACATACATATATGGGAGATCTTTGAATACAAATTTTTAGTCCTTGATCTGAATAATTCAATGGTTAAGATATCCTTTTTCTTTCTAGAGAATTTGGTTATTTTTGGCTAGTGATAGAACTCGACCAAGTGCCAAGTTCATGTTATCCTTCAACATATACGTTAATTAGGATACGTTAAATGGTAAATTAAGATCACTTCTCATGATATTTAATGATTTGAGTTTTATATAGTAATGATAACTAATTTAAACCATAAATAATACTCAATTTATATATGCCTAGAAGCTAGCTTTGATCAATTTTGGGTATTTTTATTTGAAAGCTAATAGAATTCGATTCGTAGACATACATTGTTTATATGTCCATGAGCATAAGCCTATAAGTTGCACTGTAGGTGATGTAGTTAGGTATATGACAGGTGCTCATACATATAGACCATTGGACCGAATTATGGCTTATTATTGTTGTTCACAATCAGTTTATATTAAGTTGACACTTCGTTGGGATGGTAACAATATTCTAATTTTCATATGGTATGTAATACAAATTGATATTTGATGCATGTTAACAGGTCAAGATTCATATTAACTTTTTTACATGGTAATTTCGGCAGTTCTAAAGAACCACATCATTTAATAGTGAAATATTAAAAAGAAAAATAAAAAACTTGCAAATAAACTTACATTAGTTTTTTTTTTTTGCCCCTAAAAAATAGCTTAAAGAACTTAAAGGAGAAACCGGAAGAGAATGCAAATCAACTGAACGAGCAAAAAGGTAGATACCAAGAGCTACTTGGGAGGGGGAGTTTATCAGTTCATGCAACTTTAGCAGTTCTATCGTACTTCGTTTTTGGATTGCTATCTGCAGCTATTGTCTGTGGCTATAAAGTGACAATAAAGACTACAAACTGGCGGCAGTCCTGGGTGTTTCTCTTATATGCATCGCTCTTCTTGCTATTGCCAAGAGTTATGTTAATAAGAAACCACCCAAGTCTTACATCACAACGTTGTTCTGCTACTTAAGCACAGGGGCTGTGGCAGCATTTGTTTTGTATTTAGTTGGAGTTCTTTTTTTAAAGAACGGAAACATCAGGTTTGTTTCAGACAATTTCAAGTTTAAGTTCGTGTTTGGCTTTTACTAAGGACGAAATCGATGCAACCAACCAACATGGGCATCCTATTGAAGTACTTCAAGGCTTGCAATCAAAAATCTTTTCCAATAATTATTCCCATTAAGATGATGCGGGAGAAAAGTTGGAATTCAAGGGTTTGAGGACAATTAATTTGTTTTGTATATTTATTTGTCTTTTTTTACCATTGGGTTATTGAATTTTTTTTTTCAAATAAATGTTCTCATATAAGAAAGGATTGTTTATTTTTATTTATTTTCTTTTGGGTCTAAGATAGTATTAAGGGTGTGTGTTATCAGTTATCGTCATTGTAGCTGTGAGTTTTTTTTTTCATTTTAATTAATAAAAAAACCTCAGCGTGTTTTTTATTTTTTTATTTTTATCATCTTTTCATGCACCAATATTTCTTTGCGAGATGAACAGACGTCTTAACTTTTTGATGTTCAATTACAATCTAACAAATTGTTTGGTAGACAAATTCTCAGCGTTCTTAGAAATCAATGCCTATTTGTTTACTAGATCCGCAGTCATCATACTCAGTATAAATTTTTTTTAGCTTTCACAATGCTAGTATTCTCAAAATAAAAGAGACTGAGTAATACTACACTTACCATATATAAATACAATGTCGATATGATATCTCTCATTCAATAACACGAGTTATAAATACTTATTATATTGACAACTCATATCAATATTTTCATTTGCTTGATATCATATCAACTTTGTATACGTTTTTTATAAGTGTAGCATTATTAAAAGAGACTTGTTCGAGTATTTTTAGCTTAATATTGTTTTCATATTATCACATCCCAGTCTTCATTGCATTAGTTGGTATATGAATCATGTATGTATATAACTAAAAAAAAAAAAAGAGTGAGGCACCCGCACAGCCCATCACTGTGCACCTTAAGCAGCCATTGGCGACTACCTGTTTCTACATTAAAGCCGAAACACCAAGTGTGACACCATAAATAGTAGTAATTGTGATGGTAAAAGCTATAATGTATTCATAAAGCTCTATGTTCTCATTATATCACATGAAAGCATTTTCCATACAGAGTTTGCACATAAGTTATTCAGTCGAGCGGTTGTACATAAGTTATTCAATCGAGGACCACATACACATCGAATTTACAGGTGTAACATTTCTTAAAATGCATGAGAATTTTTTAGAATGGTCACATGCGTGAAGGAACTTGCAGTCAAAATGTGGAGAGCACAACCACTCATTTGAAATTAAAAATTTTTTGAGATAAACGAGGATGAAATGTACGATGAGTTTTACACCAAGTTCAAGTTGCTACTGTGCAAAATTATATTTTTGCTTATTTCATATCCAAACTAAAATGTGATACACTTGTACTTAGTCAATCTGTGTCAGAGTGGATTTAATAATTTTTGTAATTCGTATTGTCAATGGGAAAACACTTTAATAGTGCTCTTGGCAGTAGGAACAACCTAAGACATCGAAGGATTACAGTGCTGAATAGTGCATGGAAACTTGGTTTTTTTGGCACTTTTTTGTCATCCAACAGGACAATCAACGCCCTAAAAGATTCTTATTTTAAGTTAATCTGATTTAGCGCATATTATCATTTTCCAAGCAACCTGGAGGTAGTATGATCTCTATCAGTTTACCTAAACAATCAAGCATTTGTAACTCGCCATGTTCCCAATAGCAACAAACTAAAAACCTCAAAAACCTGTTCTTGGAAGTGTTTGACGATGCAGCATAACCAATGCCACATGAAATTAACTCGTCCAGGCCAATCTTTTAAACGCAGTCAAAGCCAATTAAATTGGCAACAATATATTTCATTAAGTCAGCCATTGGGCAATTAGGGAAAGTGTAAGAATTTGCGACGCTACAGTTTGAAGGGAAATCAAGATATAGAAGAGGATACTCATATCTTAACTGTGTATACTCAATTTATTTGAACTCTAAAATGACAATGTGCAAATTTCTATTATGTTAACAATATCTTAAAAACGAACAAATGCATCCTTTGATATAGCAGCAAGAAAAAATCCACGAACTTCAAAAGCAAGGTGACCTGCACACAGATTACCAGCAGAAATGCCAGTTGAACTTGACCCATTATTTATGACTGCCACAGAAAATAAAATAAAAAATAGGCTATAATATCAAATATCAGTACCAAGTTCGCAGAAACAAAAGCTTAGATCTTTACCTTGTTTGAAATGTTGTTGAGTGCCTGTCCAGTCCCGCTAAGATCAGTATATCAAACTTCCAATGCGCAAGTAAATTACAGCAAGAGGGAATATTTATCGAAGTACCAGCCAAGCTTACGAGTGATCTCAGCTCAGCAGCATTCACAGCATTTGGAAGATTTTTGCTCGTTTGCGAAGACAAGCAGTACAACTTCCCTCAACTTACAAATGGAGGTAAAATATTGGAGAGCAGAAGGCATGTTAGAATTACTCTTAAGGAAACAGATGTATAAATATGATTCACCACCCAAAGAAAAATTAGTCAAATTAAAATGACAACAGAAATAATGATCTGAGTAATATGTGATCAATTGAATCATCTTCCACCCCACCTTCACTATCTTTTAAAGTTGCTACCACTAACATAATAAGAAACACTCGACATAAGACAGATGAAAAAAAAAAAAAAAATTACCTCATTCAGCATCTGGTGCAACCCGATCACCTTTTGCCTCAACCTCAACCACACTGTCACCATCATTGCTATCAATTACAAATATAAGCCGTTTAAGTGTTTGGAAGTCAAGTCTTCACAATGGATGAGTACTCTAAATGTGGACCAACACAAAATATATAAGAAAAGTCCAAATTACCTAAAATTTGTGCGTATGTGCAAGAGTGGGGCAAGCGAGATGTATAATATTAGAAATTATTAGTTAATTAAACGAAACAATGGAAAAGTTGAAATGCATATGATATAATAATAACATGCACTGCAAGCAACAAAAGGCTCAATCTTCTCATATGATAATTAGGGGATAATATCACAGACTACCTCTACCTTTTGCGAAATTATCATGTAAAAACGCATTTTGCCACTTTGTATGAATGACAACCCTACATTTTAAAAAAGTCATCATGGGACACCCTCTATTAGTTTAGACGTTAAATGTTTGTAAATATCCTGAAGATTGAGGGTTAGAAAGGTCATTGCATAGAAACAGTAGTCAATAATTATAAAAAACGAGAGTCAACTATTCCCATATAATTTTGTAAAGAAACCCACTTTCCCCGAACCCCACTTTCTCTTTCTCTTTCGTTTTCACCTATAGCGATTGTTCTTCTTCCCGCGTCTCTCTAGTGCAACCACGCCATTTGAAGGGCTCTGAACCTTGAAAGTTTGCTGTAGAAGTTGGTTTCCATTGCAAGGTAAGACCTAATCCTGTGTGAATGCATCTCCATGCCTTTGTTTCAAATAGAAAATGTTGTGTTGCTTAACCGTATGCATGGCATCTTCTTTTTTTTTTTTTTGATATTTTACGTTCTTTTCTGCTACTATTAGTAGTATTTGTGATGGTTTCAAATTTTTGGTTGCTTATGTTCTAAATTTTTCTTGAAACCGAAACCCTAAATTTTTGGAAAAGATGGGGTTTTTTTAAATTGATGTAAAT
Source organism: Boswellia sacra (assembly GCA_013180625.2). Taxonomy (NCBI): domain Eukaryota; kingdom Viridiplantae; phylum Streptophyta; class Magnoliopsida; order Sapindales; family Burseraceae; genus Boswellia; species Boswellia sacra. Next base: position 824,653 of record SNVD02014099.1, on the reverse strand, counting down.
TATATGAAATTGAGGTGATATCTTCAATTATTGTACTAATATATTGACATGCATGCATGAGATGAGTGATTTTTTTTTACAAATTTAGGTCGTTCATGACTTTGCATTATTCTGATGTGAAGGAAAATTGGGGTATTTAGAATTTAACGTGAATTATATGAAATTGGTTTAATAACTTGCATAAATGTAATGTTATTTTCACCACCATGCATGACTTGTAAATATTTTGTTTTTATTGCTCGTTCATGGCTACCATCTGATGCCTTTTTTTTTAAATTACCTGTATCTATTGATGCATATGACAGTCTAATGGGATTGTTTGTCATGACAATAGAAGCTAGGGGTCGTGTAGTTACACTTGGGAATGTCGACCCTAAGAAAGTCAGTGTTATTGGTTTGATTTATGTTCTTAATGTTGTATTTGAAATGGGTGTTGTAGACCATAGGGAAGTGAAATTTAGTGTCACCTTACCTTGGAATGGAGAAACCATGGTGATAGAAACTGACCAGCAATTTTTAGAACTTTTAAACATGTTTGAAATGAAAAAACTTGATAAATTAACAATTTCAATTGAGGAACAACCATTAGACAGTGAGTCATCTGATGATAATTCCCCTTCCAATGAGGTGCCTTATGAGGTTATAAATGAAATAGGAGGTAATTTGGAGGATAGGGATGCAATAGGATCTGATTTGGAGGAAATGGATGTTGAAGTAGGACCTACCTTAGCTAATGTAGATGAGGAAACAGGAACCCAGTTAAAGGATAGGGATGTTGAGAGGGAAGTTGAGTTAAAGGGTAGGAATATTGAGGGGGAACCTAAGTTCGAGGATGTTAGAAATGACACTGATAGGCAAAAAGGATGTAGAAATGGAGCATGAAAACTCAAAGTGTCATAGCGAGTATGACATTGAGAACGATTCTGATGTAGCATATAGGCCTGATAATGATGTACAAGGTGATAATAGTGGGACAGAAAGTGATAGTGGGGGAGGAAGTGATGAGTCATCTAATGAAATTTCCCATTACCAAAGTGATGGTGAAAATTTTGAAAAGTTAGTAAGTGGCAGTGAGGATGAGGTAGGCAGTGAGAGGATGGCTAGGGTCCACAGGAAAAAACTTTTCACTCCTGGTCTTGAGGGGGAAGTTAAGTTTGCAGTGGGGCAGACATCTCAAAGTTTGGCCTATTTTAGAGAGGTTCTTAGAGAGTATTCAGTGCGTAGAGGGATTGTGCTTAAAAGAATAAAAAATGAGAAAAATAGAGTCACCTATAAGTGTGTTGCTGAAGGCTGTCCATGGAGGATCTATGCTTCAACAACACAAGACATGATAACCTATAAAATCAAGACTTTATATCCTGAACATAGGTGTTCTAAAGTTAGTGATACCCCTAAGTGCACATACATATGGATAGCCAAACAATATGAGGAGCACTTTAGAGATAATGCTACCATTGATGTGGACTGGTTAGAAAAGGATATAAAAAGGAGATTTGGCCTTCAACCTTCCAAACAGAAGTTGTATAGGGCTAGGATGAAGGCACTTCAGGTCATAGGGGAACACCACCAAAAAGCATTGAACCTGTTGCACAAATATGCCAATACTGTAAGGATAACAAACCCTGGTACAATAGTGTGTGTTAAGGCAGATGCAGCCTTGATTTCTACAAATCCAAAATTTCAAGGGTTTTTTATTAGCTTTCCTGCACAAAGACTAGGTTTCCTTACTGGTTGTCGGCCCTTTATAGGTTTAGATGGTTGTCACTTAAAGGGTCCCATGGGTGGGTTTTATTGGCAGCTGTTGGCATTGATGCCAACAACGGGATGTATCCTTTAGCCCTAGGAATTTGTGAAGTTGAATGCAATTCCACATGGAATTGGTTTCTATAGCTATTAGGTGAGCATATAGGAGAAGTAGATGGTTCTGGGCTACCTATGTCATTTATGAGTGACAGGCAAAAAGGAATAATTAATGCTTTGATTGCTAAGTGGCCATATGCATCAAACAGATTTTGTGGTAAGCATTTGTTTGATAACTTTAAAAGGTAGCACATTGCACCAGCACTACAGGAGCTTTTTTGGAGAGCTTGCAAGGCCTATAATGCCACTGACTTTTACTCAGCTATGGAACAAATTCAAAGTATTGATGCTATTGCCTTTGAATGGTTGTCCAACATTCCTGCAATTCATTGGATTAGATATGCCTTTGATGAAAGGTTTAAAGTTGATCATGTGACCAACGATATCATTGAATCATTTAACTCCTGGATCAACCGTTATCGAGGGCAGACTTATCTTACCTTGGTTGAGGATATCAAAAGGAAGATCATGAAGAGGATGCAAAGAAAGTAAGTGCTTTGGCCTTTTTTTTTATTTTGCATTGTTAATTGATTTTATTTTATAACTTCTTTGTATTTTTTTTTTGTTTTGCATTTGTTAATTGCTTTTATTTTTTTAACGTCCCTATATTTTTTTTTTGTTTTACAAGGTTAAAAGATTGTCTAAGGTGGCACACAGATATTGGTCCTAAGATTAGGAGTATAATTGAAGAAAGAGGGAAATGGAGTCATCAATTGAAGGTCATTTGGTGTGGCAACTTGGAGTTTGAAGTTGTAAATAGAGGGAGAGTTCATATTATGAGATTGAGTGAGAGGTTCTACAGCTGTGGACTTTTCCATATTTTTGGGATGCCTTACATCCATGCCATTGCTTGTGCAAATGATAGGAGAATAGAGGATCACCAATTTGTTGACAAAATGCTGTTAAGTGATAGATTTATTACAACCTATGATCATATATAAGGCCTATAACAGATCAAAATAAGTGGCTTGAGGTACAATGTAACAATTTGGAACCCCCAAAAATGAGGACTAAGGCAGGAAGGCCTAAGAAACATAGGAGAAGGGCTGCGGATGAAGACCCACCAGCTTCAAAAATTTTTAATATGAGATGCAAAAATTGTGGTGGGTATAATCACAACAAAAGGTCATGCAAAGTTCCCCCTGGCACAAAATATAAGAAGGTAAAATATTGATTTTATTAACTGTTGCTTAAATAAGTTGCTCATTTTTAGTAGTGTTTAACTTATTTGAACTTGGCTTTTGTTTGTGTAAGGCAAGAAAAACCACTGTCAGGACAGAGGCAATAACATCTCTGCCACATGCTGATACAAATTCTATTGCTGCAACCTCAACCACTCAGTCTAAAAGAAGAAAGAAAAACACAAATGACACACCCAAGAAGAAGAAACAGTTTATTATGTTGTGTTTTTTTATTGCTTTTATTATTGATTTTAACTCTTTTTCATGTTTCTTTACAATTTGTAGGCAAAGAACTCTACTATAGGGCCTTCTTCCCAACAACTTGCATCACTGCCTCAAGCAACATCATCCCACCATGGTGCAGCCTTACAGAATGTTGGAGACTCAGCACCTCCCTCCTCTCAACAAACTCAAACTTCAACTACCATTGGGAGAGGAACTACCAAAGGGAAAAGAAGAGGTAATAAACATATCTTGTTCTGTTGCACATTTTTATTCTGTTGAATGTTTTTTAAATTTATACATATATTTGTAATGAGTAGGTTGTTGACTGGAAAAGAGCAATAACTATGATTCTAAGCTTGAAAGCTTTTGGAATAGCAATCTATGTAAGCTAATCAGTTTCTATGTAAGTATTTTTGCTATACAATAGCAATGCAACCTTCAAACTGTTGGTATGTAAATGAACTTATAGATGGATGCTATTTTTTTTGTAAAAGGACTGCTGTTTTTTTGTAAAGGAACTTGTATAGTCCTTTAGGTTCCTGTTTTTTTTTGTAAAGGAACTTTTATAGTCCTTTAGATTGCTGATTTTTTTATATAGGACATTGTAGTCCTCTACTTAGCCACAGAAAAAGGAAATTGCAGTCCTGATATTTGAAACTACAATGAAATATATGTTTACTCTTGACATATTAACTTATTATATTTTAATGAGTTTCATTGCTATCCATTTCATATGCTGCATGACATACATAATCATTACATTACATCATTTTCACCATCAATCCTATCAAAATTAGCGGCAGCATGTAGAATAACAACCTATTCACCATGATTATATTCTTCATTTTTTCATTGATTTGTTGAAGCACTTCATTTTGGTTCATCACTATCTTCATATCATCTTGCATCTTCCATAAAACGTTTTGTACTTCATCCTCCCTAGACTGCTCTTGACTTACAACATTAATGCATTTCACCACATCAAGAACATCACAGTTAATTTTTTCAACATTAGACTCCCACCACCTGTAGAAATCACATATCCTATTTCTATATATAAAATATAGTTTACCGGGACTATTGCTAGACTCAGAAATCATGACAGCTGCCTTTGCATTGCATTTGCACCTCTTATTTTTGAATTTGATTAGGTTGCCATTTACCATTTTATATATACCTCTTGCACTCATGTTTGCCATACTGTTGTTTTGACTTGCATTGCTTGAACTTGCTTGATCCATTTCTGCACTTGAGCTTGATTTTGATGTCATTTCCTTCAACCGGAATTGCTCTGTTGCATGTTGTGTAACTGTAACTTTGATCTATAAACTGATGTTCAGGTGCTTTATTGTAGAATTTGGTTCTCTGTGTTGTTAATGTTTATGTTAAATGTTGGTTGTTGGCTGTTGGTATTGGTGAGATGGCTTGTGTTGACTGTGTTTGATTTCAAGTTGTAAATCTATGTGTTTCAATAGAGTTTTTGCAACTTTACACGAGCTTTATGTACATATTTAAAGGCAGCAACTCATGCTCCAACGGTTAGCTTGCAACGGCTACATTGATAATTTTTAAAACATAGGGGCAAAATTATCATTTCAATTGTCCACATGTGCAGGAAGAAATATATTTTAATTGGCTTAATTGGCAGGTTAGATGGTAATTTTACCAATAACTTAATTGTTTATATATCCTATTGATTTTTAGAAATATCGTTAAGGGTATAATAGTAATTGCATAGATTTTGGATAGAAACCTGATGTTATCAAACGTCCAAACTAACAGAAGGGTATCCCACGATGACTTTTTCAAAACGTAGGGTTGTCATTCATACAAAGTGGCAAAAGGCGTTTTTACATGATAATTTTGCAAAAGGTAGGGGTAGTCTGTGACATTTTCCCTAATATTAGTGATGGTAGTGTGGGCGGAGGGCTTGAGGAAGTACCCCGCCTATGCACGACTCAGGGCATTCCGTGTTGGCCCGGCCTGGATTTTTCATTTTGACTTTCTTAAATTTTTAAACTACATATATGTGTATTAAACTATTTTTCACTGTTACATAATTTTTGCAATGTCTAAGGATTTATGAAACTTTTGCTAAATATGTGTTAAATTTTTCCCTAAAACTTTAACACATGTAAAATAACATAACATGACAATGCTACAGAAACAACAAAAGTTAACAAAATACACAACGCAACTAACTAATGTAGATGACAAAATTTAGACCAAATAAATAATAAAGAAAACCAGACGAAGTCATGCTGTGCAATGCCTACACAAACCACCTAGCCGGGGTATTTTGAAAAGGTTAGAATGCAGAGCAAGGCTATGCGGGTCAGAAATTCAGAGTGATGAATCAATCTATTGAGAAATGTGGCTACTAAAATAATGTAAGTGCAAGGAGAAATATGGAAACATGTTTTATGTTTTCGGTGGACTTGGCTGATTGACATAAAAATGTCATAGTGGAGTTTTGGTGGAGGCATTATTTTATCTTAGTGGTGCACCATCATATTGGCCACAAAACTTTGTAGCCATGATTTGTGGATGTACTTCATCCTTGCTGCCTATATCAGGAGGCTTCATCCAAAGCATTCATGGATCCAAGAAGAAATGTAAACTCTTAGAGTATGGTTTAAATTTTAGGAACGTTTGGTTCTTATAATATGAGCATTTGTATACTTGGGTAAAAGAGTATTTTCTTAAGGATGGTATCTCATTCAATATATCACATGTCAAGCATGTAGCTCTAGATAAATTCCTCTTTATAATGTGTGAGTGAGGGTGCTTGGGTAAAATTGTAGGTGTATTGAGGAGTATGGGATAGGTGAAGTGGGAGAGTGGTAAAATTCTATATGATTGTAACAATTTATCATATAATGAAATTCTCTTGTCTTTGATGGTCCATGGTTTTTCTCTAGTTTTGGAGTTTCCTTGTGTTATGATGATTGTTTTTATTCTCTATATTTTATGCATTTCTCCTATATTCTTGACAATTCTACAAAGGAGGATCTTGGGGTGAATTTGGATTTACTCTCCGTGGTTATTTAGGGAGGTCCAAATTCTCAACAAGTGGTATCAGAGCTTGAGTTCTTGGTGGAGCATTGGAGTTTTTTGGTGTGGTAGCATGAATGGTTATCGTCTAAAGAAGTTCTATCTAAGAAAACTAGTTTTTAAGGAGACTTTATCCCCATCAGCCTTTCCTGGGAACTTACTAGCAGATATTACTCACATCTACCATAAAATTCGCCTAAACTAAAAATGACGAGTAGAAATGTTGGAAGGTAGTTAAACCAATTTAGGTTTGTGATGGAGAAATGGGAGAATGGCTTGTGGCAAGTACAAGTCAAGGGTTTTTTGGGCAATCTAGATTACACAAGGTAGATGTGGACAATCTTGTCACCTAAAGTAAATTGTCAGAAGAAGAGCGAGTTCGGCTTAACGCTCTAGGTCAATAAATGGAGATATCAACTTTATTGCTAACAGTGTGTATCTTTTTCCATGAGAGATGGTGATATCCTTTGCGGTTGCGCAGGATATGGTTATCCTTATGGCATGTTGAGTCAAGTTGGCATGATAGAGGATAGGTTACTATTGGCCGGTCCATAAGTTTGCACACAGGCATTGGTTAGGCTTTGATGCAAGTGTGTGGTGGAAATTATGTCGAGGGCTGGAACTCCTAAGAAAACCTAACCATAAATTTTTAGCGAGGACCTTTTGACATGAAGCCAAGGTGAAAAATCTTAGAATGAGTTCATTCTAAGTGGTATACTCTTTACGGTAGAGTATGGTAATTCTCTAAATTGAGAATTAATGATTGTCGATGAAAACGGTGCTTTGTAGTAGAAGCTATAATGATATTGTTTTATTTGGCCATGGTGGAGATTGTTGAGAAATGTGGCTAATAAAATAATGTAAGTGGAAGACGAAACATGGAAACATGTTTTATGTTTTCGGTGGACTTGGCTGATTGACATAAAAATGTCATAGTGGAGTTTCAATGGAGGCATTATTTTATCTTAGTGGTGCACTATCATATTAGCAACAAAACTTTGTAGCCATGATTCGTGGATATAATCCATCCTTGCTGCATATATAAGGAGGCTTCATCCGAAGCATTCATGCATCCAAAAAGAAATGTAAATCTCTTAGAGTATGATTTAAATTTTAGGAACATTTGGTTCTTATATTATGGGTATTTGTATACTTGGGTAAAAGAGTTTTTTCTTGGGGATGGTATCTCATTCAATATATCACATGTCGAGCATGTAGCTCTAGATATATTCCTCTTCATAATGTGTGAGTGTGGGTGCTTGGGTAAAATTGTAGGTGTATTGAGGAGTATGGGATAGGTGAAATGGAAGAGTGGTAAAATTGTATATGATTGTAACAATTAATCATATAGTGAAATTCTCTTACCTTTGACGGTCCATGGTTTTTCTTCGGTTTTGTAGTTCCACATAAAATCCTTGTATTGTGGTGGCTATGTTTATTATCTATTTTATGCATTTCTCATCTATTCTTGACATTTCTACAAAGGAGGATCCTGGGTGAATTTGGATTTACTCTCCATGGTTATTTGGGGAGGCCCGAAATCTCAACACAATCTACCGAGCCAATTACCAAGAATATTTTTAGTTTGAAAGACTCCGTTTTGTCCTGAATAGGATATTGGTGGACCTAGCTAAAATCAACAAAGCTTGAATGTGAATCCACTTTATTACAAAAGATTAATCAATCCAAATTTCTCCTATTATGAAATGGAAGAGTCCAAGAGAGAATTAATCATCCCAATCAGGAAGACAATCTCTCAAAAGGGGTAGTTATACAAAAAGAGCTAAATATATTCCTAAATTCCCTTTTAAGAGGAATTCTTCCTAAAATACAATTTTACTATGTAAGGATTCTTGCTCGACTAGAGTCATTACTACTAACACACACAACCATACTATTAGTTGTTTCTATTTTGAACGCCTATCATATTTGTCACCTCTTCAACCCTTCGAGTGTGCATATTCTTATACATGACTAAGCAATCAGTTTCAGCTATTTGCATAAGTTGGCAGGCAAGACCCATTCAAGGTTTCCATTTCCATGCTAGGCCCAACATGGCCTTCTACCACCTCTAGGTATAGAATTGTCTAATGCAAGGGGATTATAATCATTTAGATGGAAATTTTACTTCGAAAACATTTTCAAAAAGTAAAAAAATAAAGACATGTGTGAGCCAATAATAAAAATTATGTAAATTTAGAGCTTAAGAGTTGAAAGAGTTAACGGAATTAAGAAATTGAGATTAGAGAGGATTTAAAGTGTGGAGAAAATGAAAGAAGGGTTAGGATTTATACCCAATGTTTCACTTATTTTAACTCTAATTCAAGAAACATTCACTACAAGAAAAACAGTTTTTGCGCCCAAGTTTTTTGCGATGAAATCAAGTTCATCGCAAAAAGAGGTCTTCTGTGACAAAATTCTTATTTTGTCGCAAAAACTAACATTTGAAAAAAATTGATATATTACTACGAAATTTTCGTCACAAAATGCAACTTTTAGCAATGAATAGTTATTTCCTCGCTAAAAACTCGAGTCACTAATTAGAGAAGAATTTTTCTCGACGAGAGAAAACCTATTGCGACGAAATTTTCTTTGCAAAAGTATTACACAAAGATGGGATTTTGTGACAAAAATTTTATAGCAACATGAACATTTTTTTTACGAAATTACATTTCTCACCAAAAAAGACCTTTTGCAAGAAAAAATTTCTCGTGAAAAGCCCTTCTAACTTATTATATAAACATGGGATATATATAAGGCAATACTTGAAATTTTGCGATGAAATTAAATTCCTCGCAAAAAGTGACCTTTTGCGAGAAAAATTTTGTCACAAAAAGTCCTACTAAATTATCTAACAAATTGGCCTTTAGCAACGAAAGTAAATTCCCATTTACAACAAAATATTCCTCGCAAAAAGTCCTCTACAGATATTACTTTTTTTTTGTAACCGAGGTGTCCGGGTCAGCTTACGTGCACTACAACTAATCCTCGGGGGAGACTAGCGCGACCACAACCTACTGTCACGATCTCCCGCTCACCTCATAGGGAAAGGCCATTGTGAAGAGTCGAACCCAGGACTTCTCAGTTGGCCTTACTAACTCTCTCTTGTGCCGCCCTTGCCACTTGAACCAACCTATTGTGGGTCTACAGATATTACTTTTCTGCGATGAAATTGCATTTCTCGAGAAAGACAACTTTTTGTGACAAAAGTTCTGTCCTCGCATAAAGTAATCTTTTGCAAGAAAAAATTTGTCGCAAAAACTCCTACTGAATTACCTCTCCAACTTTGGCAAATCAGACAATACATGGACTTTAGGGGTGAAAGTAAATTTCTCACAAAAGATTGTATTTTGCGACTAAATATTCCTCGCAAAAAGTGCAAAAAGTCCTATGTAGATATTACTTTTTGCGACGAAATTACGTTCTCAAGAAAGACAACTATTTGCGACAAAATTGTAATCCTCGCAAAAAGTAATCTTTTGCGAGAAAATTTTTTTTGCAAAAAGTCTTACTAAACTACTTCTCCAACTTGACATATCAGATAATATATGACTTTTAGCAAAGAAAGTAAATTCCTCACAAAAGATTATCTTTTGCGAAGAAATATTCCTCGCAACAAGTCCTCTGTAGATATTACTTTTTGCAATGAAATTATATTGCTTGAGAAAGACAAATTTTTGTGACAAATTTGCGGTCGTCACAACAAGTAAACTTTTGCGAGAAAAATTTTGTTGCAAAAACACCTACTAAATTATCCCTCCAATTTGACATATCAAACAATACATGAGCTTTAGCAACAAAAGTAAATTTCTCACGAAAGATTGTCTTTTGCACAAAATATTCCTCCCAAAAAGTCTATGTAGATGATGAAATATTACTTTTTGCAATGAAATTACATTCCATGCAAAATAAGGACCTTTTACGAGAAAAGTTTCGTCGCAGCATATATTAAATTATACCATGATTTTTAATATTAAGAATTGATCATACTTTAATTTGGAGAGGCAACTTTGTCAACAACAAGCGATATTTAAAATAATAGCTAAATATTGACAATTAATCTTTTTTTAATTTTACATCTATATAAATATATAAACTAAATTATTATTCCTTTCATAAAACTTATTACTAAAATGTACTTATTAAAGCTTCCAATATTGCATATAGGTTGACATAATTAAGAAAATACAATCTAACAAAAGAGAGATGATTTGCTTATATTTGCTAATGTAACCAACCAAAAAGAAAAAGGTATTAATGTTTATTAACAGACTGCATGAAATTCTAATGTTAAACACTTATATTAGATGGACCACAAACAAAGAGAAGAAAAGCAAAGAGAAAAGTTATTAAATTTTTATTTTAACAAATAAGAATGATAAAAAGAAAAGAATAAAGAAAGTATTAAAAATTTAATTTGATTTTAAGTAAATTTGAGAATTTTTAAATATGGTAAGGTCATTTGGATATGCATATAAATTTTTTTAAAAAAATAACCCTTTTGTGGTTCCATCCATACTCTTAAGTGTGAAAAATTATTGAGATATTCTAAATTTAGTATTTGTAAAAAAGATAAATAATTAAAATTAACTATGTATATATGCGTGTGTGTGTATGTGTATGTATGTATAAAACATGAATCATTAATAATTTAATAATCAAAGCATAAAATTTACTGCAAATTCTTTGGATATAATCTAATTTATGTGTGATTTCTATATTGTCAACTGCTAAATTACAATTATGATAAACTTATTATTACGACTAATTTTTAATTGATGAAAATGAGCTTGAAAAAAAAAAACCCAACTTGTAAAAATCTAATTTATTTTTTAATGTTTAATTATATGTCAAATAAACTTAAATAATAAATTAATTAATAATCATGTAATGTTGCATATAATTATGTTATTTATTTATTATTTATTTGTTATAGAGTATATGAATTTAGACAGTATATTTTTCTTAGACTTTTAATTTTTGTCTTATAGCTTTGAGTAAATTATTTAAATATTTTAAACAACTGTTAGAGTTTATTTTAAGGAAGATAAATAATTAAAATAAACTCTATAACAAAAATTAAATACATTTATTACATATTGATTATTATATGAATAATTATCATTTATAGATAACTTAGAAAGGCTAATTTTTAATGCCTAATGCATACGATGCTTGTCACATATGTATATATGTCTAATAATTAAATTACTTCTATGACAAAATTATTTTTTATATTTTTAAAAGATATTTTTAATAATTATTATTTCTATAAAAGAAATAAATAATTAATTTAAATACATTCTATACCTGAAAATAAATACAATTTTGTTACATTTTTATATGATTATAATATGAATAATTAATCATTTACTGATCAAATCATAAAAGCTTATTTTCAATTTCTCATAATAACAACTATGACATATAAATAGATGTCTAATTATTAAATTGTAACTATTACAAACTTATGGTTTACATTTGTCAATGATATTTTAAATATTAATTGTTAGTATTTGTAAAAGGAATTAATAATAAAAAATATTCACTAAAAATAAATGCATTTGTTACATAATGATTATAATATGAATATTTAATCATTTATTCATCCAAGTATAAAAAACTTGTTTTCAATTCCTCGCATATGACAATTATGCCATACGTATAGATGTCAAACCATTATACATATGTTAATGATAGTTGTATGTATTTTGTTAACACTATAATACTCAATAAAAATTAACTAAATACCATATAATAATTTTATATATCCAATGTATGTGGTTATTAAATGATTATTAATTGACATTAAATTATTTAATATCAAAGTCCAAGTGTGGTTAACTTAAAAATCTTCTTAGTTTTTTATTTTAATTTTCGTATTTGTATACGTATTATGACAAATAAGAGTGTTATTAGCATTTTAAATTTTTTAAAATTTTTAGTGAGAAAATTTTTGTTGCAAAATTATTAATATTTTGTCGCACAATAGAATGTTTTGCAACGAACTAATTTCGTCGCAAAACAAGGTCTTTAGCGACGAAATATAAATTTATATCGGTCCCAAAAAATAAAGTTTAGGTGGACTTTTTCCCGCTTAAGAATTTTGAAAATTTAAAGTTCTATAGCAGTGAAAAATTTGCCGGTATTGATCAAAATTTTGTCTCAAAATGAATTTTGGGCGGACTTTTTCCCACTCTTGAAATTTCAAAATTTTGAAATTCTTTCTTGACGAAATTTTGTCACAAAGTATCAAAATTTTGTCGCAATAAAAATTTTGGCAAACTTTTTCCCACTTTGATTTATTTCATAATTTCAAAAATTCTTTCGCAAGAAATTTTCGCCACTAAAGGTTAGAATTTCGTCGCAAAATATCAAACATTTATTATATATACATGGGTTAATTTTTTGGATTGTTTCATTTCCTTCCATCACTTCTAATTCTTCACTCCTTTTCTTTTTTCTAACATTATTATTCTTGGTAAATACCTTTACTCTCTCTTTTACTTTTGTGTTGTAATATATTTTCTTTAGAAGATTAATATGTTTTTATTTATTTTAATTTTTGATTGATATTATTGTCTTTTGTTTGATAGGTATTTTTGATGATGGAATGCAATTCAACATTCTCAAATTCTTTGTTTCTTGAGCATTGTTTTTTTTTTTTTTTCATATACTCAATTTTTTATGCTTTAATTATTACTTAATATTTTATTTTTATTTTTTTGTTTTTAATAGGTATTTTTGAAGATGGGTTGCAATTGAAGATTTGAAGATTGAGACAAAATCAAGCAACAAAAGAATTTTTGGAGGATGAAGTTTTGTGCTTTTCTTTCTCTTTTTTGTATTCTCTTGTATTTTTTTATTTTGCTATGTAAAACAAGGTTGATAAATTGAAAAATATATTGTGATAATTTTTTTGTAATTTGTTGTTAATTAATAAAATTATTCATATAAAGAATTAAGTTGTATAATGAGACAATTCATTTATTTTAAAATTTATAATTAATTAAAATATAAAATCAATAAATTCTTAAAAAATAATTAATTTTTGTTAAAAAAGTTTTTATTGCAACGAATTTTTTTGCCGCTAAGGGTCAAATTTAGTGACGAAAAATTGGTCGCAAAAAATTTTCCAATAAAAATAATTTTATAACAACTATGAATTATTTTCTAACACTTTCACGATAATATTTGAATTCATCGCAAAATAAGTTTTTTTGCGACGAATTTTGTTTGTCGCAAAAAAAATTTATCATAATACGGTTTTTTCTATGGCGAAAATTTCGTAGCTAAAAGTGGGATTTCGCGATGAAATTTTCCTCGCAAAAACTTTTTTTGTGACGAATTTCAATTTGGTCGCAAGAAAACTTTCTGCGACTCACTTATTGCGACTATAACACAGCGAAATGATTTTCATCGTAAAAACTTCTTGCAACAAAAAATAGAATCTTGGTGACGAAAATTTTCGTCACAAAAAGTCAATTTTCATGTAGTGATTGTGCCAAAGTATTAATTATTTTTGTGCCATATTAGATAAAATAATAAATATTAATAGAACCAATAGGAAATGAAGAAAATGAAAATCTAAAAATTGTAAAAGAATGACTATGTATGCAAGATCTTTGGTTAATTCACGAATATTCTGAATTATTACCCAGAATTAGGAACTACCAATGGAAATTAGCATGTACAATTTTACGAGTTTGCAATGGCCAGTTGCTATTTGGCCTACTCGCACACGAACAAGTTGTGTCAAGTTGACTTGAGTGCCCAACACTGAGGCCCAGAGCATGGCATGACTATGTGTCTTGCCAAGGCTCATCATGTGCTACAATGCTAGGTTGTGCAAGCAAGACCTTGGCTTTCTAGTGTCGTGCTGTCACAACCTAGGACCATCTATACCCATTGATTTAACATTATGGCATGTCAGAAAGAATCCCTTTTATCAAACAATGTGAAAAAGACACAAATGCTTGTGGTTGTTTCTAATTATTATGTTGATTACTATAAAAATATATATATACATATAATGGCATAATTTGCTTGCATCAATTTAGAGTTTGTAATGCAAGAACCAATATGGAAACCAAATCACATTCACTAGCATAACTAAAAAATCACAATACTTAAAACTTGATATCAATAAGATATTTTTTAGGTAACTTATTGATAAGAATCCTAGTTTGACTACACAAAGAAGGAAAGGTTTTTAATTTCGTATTTTAGTATTTTAATTAGTTTTACCAACAAAATATTATAAGAGCACTAGGTTGCTTGGTGTTAATCCTTAGAAGCTTTTGATGGAGGATTTGCTTCATTGCAAAGATATATGCAAGCCACTTTGAGGTAGTGAAAAATTGAAGACAATGAATGATGAAGATTGAGAAATTATGCATAAGAAAGCTATTGATTATATTAGGCGATGGATTGATTTAAGTGTGGTTTTACCATATTTTTGGTGAAAAAAATGATAATTTTATTTGGAAAAAGTTAAAAGAACCTTTTCAAGGGAAAGTTACCAAGAAACAAAACTTCCATGATTAGAAGACAAGCTAATCTATAATATAAGGATGGAGAAAGTATTATAGAGCATACAGGTCAGTTTCAAGGCATTGTGAACAAATTGGTTGATATGTAGATGAACCTAGATGATGAGGTGCAAGCATCATTATTTCTTAATTCCTTACCTGATAATTGGAACACGATGGTGGTAACAATTAGCAACACAGTTCTAGATGGGGTTCTAACCATGGGTATGGTTAAGAATAATTTGTTTAATGAAGAGGCAAAAAGAAAAGATCAAGGTAAATCTCTTTTTGGGCCACTTGTTACTAAAAAAGATGAAAAACGAGTTATAAGCTAAAGAAAAAATTCTCACAATAAAAGCAATTCTTCTAGAAAAGATCAAAATCTAGAAAAGATATCAAGTGCTATAATTGTACAAAATGGTTCACATGCGAAAGAGTGTAGCATATGGAAGAGAGAACAATTAAATGGTCAAAGTAGGGAAAAGGAAACCTCTACAACAATAACTGATGGTGAGACTGTAATTGTTTTGTGATGACAATTTCATAAACCTTACATTCCAGGCAAGCAATTGTCTTGTTGATTCAAGTTTTTTGTTTCATGATACTTAACATGGTAATTTCTTCATATCCTATATTAGTAGTGATTTTGGTTGTGTTAAGATGGAAAATGATGATACATCCAAGATCATGACTAATGTTTGGTTGGAATTCAATATTGGCTATAAACTTTTCTTCTGAAAGATGTAAGACATGTTCTAGACATTTTGATTTCCACTAGCAAGCCTGATGATAAGGGTTATTGTAATCAATTTGGGGAATGAAAATGGAAGTTCATCAAAGGCAACTTAGTGATGGCTAAAGGAAAAAGTGAACACTCCTTATGTGACGCAAGCTAAGCTAAGCCGATGGAGTTGAATGTAGCTAAAAGAACTTGACATTAAGCTTTGACACAAAATGCTCAAGCATGTAGTGAGAAAGGGCTTTAAACTCTCACTACAAAAAATTGCTTCCTAGTTTGACAGGTACATCTCTTTAAACTTGTGCTCATTACTTAGTTGATAAAACTGATCAAGTTGCATTTCACACATTTCCACCATATATACTTGATTTGATTCATAATAATATCTATATTATGAAAACTAGAACACTCAGTGGTGCACTTTATTTTATCACTTTTATCTATAATTGTTCTAGAAAATTATGGGCATTTACTTTGATATCTGAAGACAAAGTACTTGATGTCTTTTAAGTGTTTTCATGCCCAAATTGAAAAAGAAAACATGCAGACAGCAAAATGTTGAGAGTTGATAATGGTTGTGAGTACGTAGACCCATTTGAAAGATATTATCAGGCAAATAGAATTAGACTTAATAAAACTATACCCAGGACTCCTCAACAAAATCTTATAATACAAAAAATGAACAAAACAATTAAAGATAAAATTAGAGGCATTCTTTACACTGCCAAGCTACCTAAATCCTTCTAGGGTGAAGCAATGAGAACTAAAGTTGACTTAATTAAACTTCCTCTGTTGACCCAGGTATGGCAACCCAAGAAGGGGGGTGAATTGGGTTTTTATTTATAAAAACGGATTTAGAAAACTTTTCTTGAAAGATCAAAATTATTTAAATCTTTCTTTAAGAACAAAGGTGAAGAAGATGAAAATAGAATGCAATCAAGAGAATGGCAATAAAGAACAATCACAAGTACAAGTAAATGTAAAGAGGATAGGGATAGAGAGAGTGCAAACTCGATGTACGTTGTTCGGCAAACCTTGCCTACATCCACGGGCTCCTAGCTCCACAAGCTAGGCTTTCCACTAAGTTGTAGAAATATTTACAACTTGCTTGATGAACAATCTCACCAAGACTTTTTCCTTCAACACTTGATAACACCACACCAAGAGTTCTTCTTGATGAACAACCTCACCAAGGCAACTTCCTTCAACTCTTGATAACACCACACCAAGAGTTCTTCTTGATGAACAACCTCACCAAGGAAAGAGTTCTCTCAAGGATAACTTTTATCCTTTACAAGAAGATCTCACTCTCACCACAATACAAGAACAAAGAAAATTTTTACAACAAAAGTACAACTCTCTTCAAAGAGTAGATAAAGAATATAAAAGCTCTTTAGACTTGATATTTCTCTTGTTTTTTGCTTGATAAAAATGCTTGTTGAATGCATGGGAGAAGGGCTCCTTTTATAGGAATGGGAAGAACTTAATCAAGTGAAGACACTAACTCCAAATTTTCTGCCCACCATAAAAACCATACTTTTGTCTGCCATTTTTGTCAATGTTTCGCTTGAAATTTGAAACTTTGCAAAAAATAAAAGATCTGCAAAATTGAATAAGATTTCTAACTCATCAAGAACCAAGTTATTTGGATATCTGTAGCTTAAGATATGGCCAAAACACCATTCAGTGCTCATGTGACTTGATTTTTCTTCCTTGTGTCAGTCCACCGATTTGCATGTGTATTATGTCGGCCTTCCATTTGAAATTTGAATTTTTTTAAAGAATATGAAATGTTCTCCATTGAATCATCTTTCCAATTCCATTTGGATATCTCTAGCTCAAGATATGGATAAAAAATCATTCGGTGCTCATATGAGTTGATTTTTCTTCTCTGTGTCAATCCACCAAATTCCATGTCAATTATGTCGGCCTTCCATTTGAAATTTGAATTTCTTTAGAACATATGAAATGTGCCTCATTAGTTCCTTTTTCCAATGCCACAAGAATCAAGTCATTTTGATATTTCTAGCTCAAGATATGTCCAAAAGAGTATTTGGTGCTCATGTCAGCTGCTTCCATTTGTCTTTCAAATTGCATGATGATTTGGACAACCTTGCACTTGAAATTTGAATTTCTTTAAAACATATGAAATGTTATAAATTGAGTAAGCTTTCGAAAGGCTCAAGAATCACATCATTTGGATATCTATATAGATATATATGACCAATTAATTGAACATTGCTCATGTGTCACATTCCTTGAGTCAATCCTTGTTCTTAAACTTTGGTGCCTTTAACATGTAGTCTTCTCCTTAGCTTCAACACTTCATTTTAATAAGCCTTTTCTTGATTTTACAATTATTTCAATGATATTACTCTTGAATCAATGTGTATTATTATCGTCAAAATTATCATGTAGCCTTAGGGCTAACATCCTCTACCATATCCTTTGAATGGTGATGTACCAAAAAGAGTTCAGAAAGAATGATGTTTCATACAAGCATTTAAGAGTATATGGCTGCAAGGCATGTGTCCATGTCGTTAGAGATAAAAAACAAAGCTTGATGACAAGGCAAAAGAGTGTATCTTCTTGAATTATCACATGAAGTGTTTGGCTATAAGTTATGGTATGTAGTTGGCTAGAAAATTATAAGAAGCAAAGACATTATGTCCCTTGAAAATGAAGCAATTGATGATACTAAGAAAAATGAGAAGCATGAGTTCTCTATCGAACATCCTGTTAGTTTGAATCCTATTCCTCTAGTTGAAGTTCATGGTGATCATGAGGGAGACAAACATAATGTAACAATGATAGAGCTAAGGACGATAACAATCCAATTGAAAAAGTTATAGAAGTACCTCTAGTTAAGCCTCAACCAAGACGATTTATAAAAGAAAGACATCCTTCCACTATATATTCTCCAAATGAAAATTTTTAAATTACGCACCTCTATAAGTTTGCAAATTTTTAAAATAGTCTTTCCAAATTTAATTAGTTCTTGTCATGATTGTCTTTTCTCATTGCCTGAAATCCCTTAATCCCCAAAATCCCTAATCTACCTCCTCCTTAATCCAAAATCTCTCTTAGTCAATCACCCTCAATACTTTAAAAAAAAAAGTTATCTCTACATTTTAGATGAAGTGCAAGTGAAGTGAGTCCAGCAATCACAACAGATCAAGATCAAAGTTGTCTCTACCTCTCTTTATCGAAGTGACATCAATCTTTACTTGGGAGACCTACGTAAGTACGTTTCTTCCTATTTGTTAGTGAAGGGGTTTTCAAATTGGATGAAAAAAAATTTGTGTTAGAGGTGTTCACAGTGCTCATAACCAAGCTTGACGTATGTGTGATTTATTGGCAAATGAAAGACAACATATTCAACATCTTTTGTCTAGACATTATAATCAAGTTCAAGATGAATATCGAACTCGCTTAAATGCAACAATTGATTGTAATCATTTTATTTTTGGGCAAAGGTTGACATTTTGTGGTAATGATGAATCAAAAAGTTCAAACAATCAAGGAAATTTTCTTAAGCCTCTACAATTTCTTACATATCACAACGAAGATATAAAAACTGTCACTTTCAACAATGCTCCTAAAAATCTCAAATTAACATCACCTAAGATTCAAAAAGATATTATAATTACCATATGAATTGAAACTACTAATGTTATACTTAGAGACATGGGTGATTCAATTTTTTCAATAATGGTTGATGAATCTAGTGATATATCTACAAAGAAGCAAATGGCAGTTTTGTTGCTTAATGTGAAAGAAAAGGGGCTCGTTGTAGAGTGTTTCTCAGGCATTGAACATGTTACTAGTACTATAGCTCTCTCACTCAAGGCAACAATCGATATTGTTTTCATTTATTTATTTTTTCATATCCTTTTTGTTTACTTTACTTGCTAGGCCCATAGCCCACTTGAGATGAACGTAACACTTATATAAAGGATGCCTCTCGCTAAACGTAAGTCCACGAGTAAGCATCAATTTAGAAAGGATGCCTTTCACTAACCGTGATTAGGCTTTTTAATGGGTAATTTTATAATCGAGAAAAAAATTTATATGGCACATAAAATTTTATTCATTAGAAGGTTTTCCCAATTATAGTAAATACTTGTTACATCAAGGACATAAAAATTTAAAATTTTTAATTTTTGAGGACGAAACTAGGCTTAGGTTGTTTAATTCAATAGGACTTTATATGTTTGCTGAATGAGTGAGCATAGGCAGAGCCATGAGAGATATAAAAGGAAAGTAAGAAAGCAAAATGGGAGAAAGGCAAAGTAAGAAAGTTAAATAGAGAGAGAGAGAGAGAGAGAGAGAGAAGGGTAAAAGCGAGAAGTAAACTGAGAATGTGGTATAATCGCCTTAGTGGTTAATATAGTACTTTCTGCTTCTCACGTTTGCTCCTCTCTCTCTTACCCATTTTACTTTCTTACTTTGTCTTTCTCCCATTTTGTTTTCTTCCTTTCCTTTTATATCTTCCACAACCCCACCCATGCTTACTCATCTAGCAAACATATAAACTCATCTTGCCTCATTGAAAATAACCAACTCGAGCCAAGTTTCCTCCTCAAAATTTAAAAAATTACCAGTAGGATCCCAAAAGAAAAACAGAGAAGTATAACCTCCCTCCTAGCCAACTTATTTCATTAATTGATTAATCTATTACCTTTAATTTATAATTATTAATCTTTAATTTATATATATATTTTTATATATAACAACAATCTTATGAGTATGCTCTATGGTTGCCATATTATTGGATCCTCCACGTCAAAAAATAAGGCTAGTTTTTTATAATGTTGATTAATCTTAATTGGATTAATGTTATTCATATTATCACCTTTATTTAATATCATTTATTTTTGTTTATTGTTTATATATTTTTATATTTAAGTTATTCACTTTTTATTTATTATTTATTCTTGTATCCATTCATTCTAAGTTTATTCTTGTTTATCTACCACTACAAGGGAGGGGGGCATATAATGCTTCCTTCTGCGGCGGTTTTTAAAAACCGCCGCAGAAGGGTTTCGGAAACATACTTCTACGGCAGTTTTATAAACCACCGTAGAAAGCTTTTATAAATTCCCAAATGAAACCCTAAATCCAATTGCATGCGATTCCTTCGATTTCCTCCCTCCCCATATTTCTCTGCGGCGAAATCCCCTTCGCGTGTCTCTCTTCAGCGAAATCGCCGCCCTCCCCCCTGCCGCTACTGTTCCCGCCATTTCCCCCGCTTGTAACTACCGTAGAACCTGCGATTTCCTCTCGGTCTGCACCGCGCCTCGGGCTCCCTCCGTGCGTTTCTCTGCCGCTGTCTCCCTCCGCGCATTTCCCCCGCATGTAACCGATTTCGCCGTGATTTCCTCTTGGTCTCCTCCCCCGCATCTCGATCTCCCTCCGCGAGTTTGTCTAGAGCAAAATCGGCCCCCCACGCTGCCGCTGCTGCCTCCATTTCTCCTGCAGCTGCCAGCGAAGCCGTCACCGTGAGTTCCTATCGGTCTCCTCCCCCGCGTCTCGATCTGCCTCCGCGAGTTTTTCTAGAGCAAAATCGGCCCCCCACCCTGCCGCTGCTGCCTCCATTTCTCCTGCAGCTGCCAACGAAGCCGCTGTCGGTTCTGTGTGATAGAGCCGGTTTTCCTCTCGGTCTCCATCTGTCTCTCTCTCTATCACCAAATTAACCATCCGTCGTCGCTTCTGTGTGGCAGATCCTTCTTCGTGACAGAGCGCCGGTGATAGGTAATGTGTTGTTTGGAATTGGTATTTTTGATTTGCAGAGCGATTTTTGGTGTGTTGTGCTGTAAGTCATTGGGTGATTTTTCTTGTATTTTTGCTGATTGGAGATTGATTCTTTGGACTATGCGGAGTGGTTGTCCGATTGGGTGTGGAGTGGTTGTGCAATTGGGTGTGGAGTGGTTTGTAGTGATGAATAGGAGGAAGTCAGAGAATAGTAACGAGATGTTTGTAGTGATGAATAGGGGTATAAAGAAGTTTGCTTATGTATTCATTTCTTTTCACAAACGTTTTTGTTTGGAATTTGTTTTTGTTTTGAATGAAATTGGAAATGAATGAACAGTTAAAACTAGTAACATTTAGATTTTGTTCAACTTTTGTATGTGTGTGTTTGGGATCCATTTTTATTGAGTTGATAACAAACAAACAGTAAATTTGATTGTTGGGGCTTTGATTAATGATATGAGATTTAGATATAATGTTTCATATATCAATTCCGCATGATCAGAAGCTAAGCTGCAAATTGGTTTTTAGTTGTATCGTAGCTTATTAAGTTCCTTTTTCAGATGAGTTGGAATGCTGGGAAAGCTGGGCTGAAATGGGAATAATGGATTCTATATGTTCAATTTTGCTTTCCAAAATAAATCAATGATGTTTGTGACACAATAACATGTCAAAATGAACAGCAAAATTGTTCTATTGCAATGGCTGCATTCATGAATATGGTAAAATAATTTAGGATCTAAAGTGCCTCAAGTATTTAGTATTTCCATTTGAACTATTTTTATGTTGGATAATTTGGTACGAAGTATTAGTTTTGACTGGATTTGTGGTTCCATAAAACAGCATGATATAAGAGTTTAAATATAGATATTTGCTACAGCATGTGAATTTTTGATGTAATTTTTGTTGTTATTATTATTTTTAATTGTTGATACTAGACAGGACTACACACTGATACCAGAGCTTACATAAAAGTTTTGACTAAACTGCACTATTCTTTTACCTTATTAGTTTACGGCTTGATATACTTGCTCATAAATGTTTTCGATGCTTGTTACAATCCTTTATGGCCTGCATATGTTAGATTCTAGGTGAAAAAAGTATAAAATTACATGCACTCACATCCATAATTCAAACTGGAGATTGTACCAACTCATGCTAAATTAAAGCTTTTATTTTTTCCTATAAATAGAAAAAAAAATATGCATACAGTAATTATCATGGAACTTAAGGAAAGATATTAGAATTTTATGAATGTGAATGTTTTCCAAAAAGGTCACCATGCCGCCGAAAAGACCGAGGGACACCTCTATGGAGAGTATAATACAACGGGAAGCAGAATCTTGACGACAGTCGGCAGCATCTTCCTACAGTCAATCAAATGATGGAGGTACATCAACGAGTTTAGTTTTACGTTAAATTCTTTTCAATTTAAAGTTGATTAAACATTTGTTATTATATCTTTTTATAGATACGGGTGGTACATCAGGTGTTGTCAAAGGCCGTGGAGCAGCACGTACTGTTCGTGAATAGGGTACAGGCCAGAGGTTGCATATTCAATTTAACTCTCAATGGCAACCAATAAACACAAACAAAGACAAATTAAACACCCAACTTGGAATCATAGCAAAAAATGGCAACATGGCTCCATTGACTTGTCCTCGGTGGCAAAATATGCCACCACATCTTTTGGATGCCATCTGGAAAGAAGTGAAGGTAATTCATTTTTAATAAATTCATACTTTACATGTATATGTATTTGTATCTCCATTAATCTATTGCAATTTGTTCTTGCAGGATAATACAGATGTTCCCGATGAGTATAGACCTCATTGTTTACAACATATTGGGAACCTTTGGCGAGATTGGAAAGCTCGTGTAAAGAGGGAGTACTACAAGAAATATGATACGAATGAGGACCGGTTGCAATTCACTCCTCCTAGAGTTCAGCCAGATCAGTGGCCGATTCTTGTAGCTTATTGGGGAACAGAACAAGCTAAAGTATATGCCTAACATAACTAAAAAAGTGTAGATTTGTTTTTTTGTTTTGTTCATATTGTAAGTCATTTTATATAAATGTTGTTAATATTGTTTATATTACAGGAAGCTGCAGAGAAGAATAAGGTAAATCGAGCACAACAGGTTGCACTTCATCGAACAGGTCGTACGTCATTTGCCCAAAAACGAGAAGAGGTAAGTTACACTTGTTTGTTTACACGCTTTTTAATTGTTGGTTATCTAGTTCTACTTGTATCTCTTTTAGTAGTTGTATTATTATAGTTTTGATTTTTTTTGTTTAGATGATAAGAAATGGAGAGCAAACTGATCGCATTAGTGTCTTCGTGAAGACAAGAACAAAAAGTAATGGGGAAGTAGTGATGATGAAAGTGCAGAAATAATTGTAAGTTCTTTGATCTTTTGAACTTAATTATTCATCCACTATTTAAAAATTAATTTTTGCTTAATACATTGTCATTACTAAGTTGTTATTTCTTTTCATTATGTTACAGAGCCAATTCAATGAAGGTTTGTCTCAGTTTTCACAAGACCAACAAACTCAACAACTGAGAGAAGAAGTATTTGGCAATGTAATGGGACCTGATCATCGTGGTTATGCTCGGACATATGGCTTTGGTCCATCTCCAACTGATGTTCAAGGAACCAGCTCATCTGATATTCACTTGAGGGAAGAGTTGGGTAGTTTGCAGCAAGAACACAACAGCTTGAAGGAAGCACACAGAAACTTGAATGAAGCACACAACAACTTGAAGCAAGATCACAACAATATGAAAATGATGTATGATGAAGTCGTTTCCTTCCTGCAGGAGAGGTTTCCAGAATTTGCAAAGCGGCGAGCTACAAGACCGGTATTTACTTATTTTTCAAGTTAAAAATGTAGTTTCAGTTGACTCATATTTTTAACTTATGTTTCATATTTTCTTTTTATAAATAGGTCCCAGATGCTTCAAGTAGACATCATAGTCGTTTCCAGTATGATAGTCATGGAACAAACGATCTTGATTCAAACCACGGGAACGAATAGGTATATAAATAAAAATATACAATTTGTTTTAAGATTCATAATGTTACTTAATGATTATAATCTTGGTTACAAATTATTCTTGCAGGTTGTTTGTCAAGTTTTACAGCTTACTTCTCAGATGTTGAGTTATGTCAAGGTTGTTGATGTATATAATTGGGTTGTTTGACATTATATTTTATTATATAATGATGGACTGTATGGATGATGATTGAGTTATGTTTGGTTTCCTTAAATTATGATTAATCATTTTATGTGACAAAAATTGATATTTGATTTGAGATTCTTATATTGATGGAATGATGAAAGATACTTATCACAATATATATTTGTTTTGAGACAGGTTGTTAAATCTTGAAACAGGAAATAATATAAAAACAGCATCGGTATTTTTTTTTTTAAATTCACCTTTTACGGCGGTTTCCACGCCCGCCGTAAAAACTTATGTTTGAAACTAACTCCTTATCGAAATGGTTTTTACGGTGGTTTGTTGAAAATTTACGGCGGTTTTAGAACCGCCATAAATATACATCATCAAAACGACGTCGTTTTTGTTGACCTTTTTACGGCGGTTTCAAGTTCGACGCAAGAAATGATCAAAACGGCGTCGTTTTAATTGAAACTTTTTACGGCGTTTATAAAACCGCCGTAAAAGAGCGTGTTATATACACGTGGCACTTTGTCGTACATTTTTACGTCGAACACGAAAACCACTGTATAAGTTATTTTACGGCAGGCCTAAACCGCCGTAAAAGTTTTTACTGCGGTTGTTTCTACGGCGGGCTTGAACCGCCGTAAAAAACTTTTTACGGCGGTTTTAGCCCGCCGTAAAAGGTTTTGAATGTTGTAGTGTACGTATATATGTTCATTCAATTTTTCTTTCTTACTATTTATTTGCTCAATTTCATTTTGGCCCATTTTATATTGACTTACTTTTCATTCATTTATATCTATGCTCATTTATTTAATGCTCATTTTTATTTTATTTATTTACATTGAGCATTAATTGGAACATAAAGTTATAATAATAATACAGGCATTGAGCTGTGATCAGAAATTGTTATGTTGGGAATTAAAATGAAAAATGTTGGGCATTTATTCATATTAAGCATTGAAATGCAAAGTCAGGCCTAAAGTTCTAACTCAGACGAATATTACCCACATTGTTGCATTTCCAATTTTTGCATAATTAATGAAATACATAGGCAGCAAATTAAAATGCCCAATGAACTTGAAATGAGCAATTTTGATATTGCCCCATTTATGATCTATTTTCTAATTATAGAAAAATATGATACATAAGCAACAATATGATTACAATAAATTTAAAGTTTAAAGAAGGGCTAGATTCCTTAAATTTTACTTGAAGTTTTATTTTTTTTAGTTATTTAATTAATTTTATCTTTATGTTATGTTTGCATGGCAAGTTATTTATTTTATTTTTCTTTTAAATGTATAGTGGCACAATAACAAATTATCAAAAGTTGATGCTTTAGCTATTGATGTATAATGGAGACAATTATTCATATTGGACTAATGACATTATACTTCACTTAACACTCTATAGGCATTGGAGATACCATAAGAAATGGAAGTACTGCATCCGTGTAGGTGCGATCTAAGGCCATGATATTTTTACACCATCATCTTAACAAAGGTCTAAAATTTGAATATACTACTATAACTAATCCATTGGCCTTGTCGAATAATTTAAAAGAAAGATTTGACTAGCAGAGAACAATAATATTACGAAAGGCCTAGTTCCAATGTAATAGTATGAGATTATAGGATTTCAAAACAATCGGTGAATATAATTCAACAATGTTCAGAATCATATCTCAACTGCGATACTGTGGGCAAACTATCATTGAGGAGTTTAGATGCCAAATAAAACATTATATACATTCCACTCCTCCAATATGATCCGGATGCAACATTATCGAGAATGCAACATTAAGAAATATTCTCAGTTGATATCATGCCTTTTAGTCACTAAACACAATAATGAAATCCTATTGAAAAACCACAACTTAGCTCTACTTGCTCTACACCATTCTTTAAGGTGAATGCCACATCATGTAGTAGTCGTGGTGGCAAGAGTGGTGCTCGTGGCAAAAAGAATTTCTGACATGTAGGTGGTCATTCAAAGAATTTTAAATCAAACCACTAGAAGGGGAATAAAGATGACCCTAAGCAAGATAAACAAAAGGGACCTAAAATAGGCCACAGAGGGGGAATGAAAACACTTGTTTTAGGTGTGACGAAAAAGGTTATTGGTCATGTACTTATTGTGCACCAAAACATCTAGTGGATTTGTATCAAACCCTTGTAAAGGATAAAGGAAAAAATATTTAGACCAACTATGTTGATGACCCAGTAGATCACACTAATTGTGATGTCTCATATTTTTTTGCTAATCTAGATGAAGCTATTTGCCACATGATGATTGATGAAAATGCCCTAACCAACTAAATAGTTGTTGTTCTTGTTACTTTTTGTTACATTTTGTAATGATATCCTCGTTTGATATATCTTTTCATGTACTTTTGTTATGATACACTTTTTGATGTACTTTTTTATGTAATATCGTATATGATATGAACTTTTTCTAATGAAAGGAAATGGGCATCAAGGCTTTGTTATCTTTGCCTAAAAATGATGGAAACTTGTCTAATTGATAATGCAACAACTTATACAACTCTTAAACATAAGAAATATTTCCTACAGTTAGTTTTATATTAAACTAATTTAACACTATATCAAGGTCCGTTAATTTGATTGAGGGCTCTAAAAGAGCTACCGTATTGTTGAAAAGTGATACTAAGTTATGTGTTGATGATGCCTTATAGTTAAGAAAATCCAAAAGAAGTTTGCTTAATTTTAAAGATAAAAGGCATAATGGATATTATATTGAGACATCTTGTGAAAATAATTTAAAATTTCTTTATATCACCTCAGATGTCTCATAACAGAAATTGACGTTAGAAAAGCTTAAAGCTACATCTTCTGGATTGTTTTATAATACATAATATCAATTGAAACCTAAGTAGTCATGAACTAGAAATTCAATGATCCTAAGACTTTTATGTGATGGCATGACCATCTTCATCAGCTAGGATCAAAAATAATACACTGGATTGTTGAGAATACGAATGGACACCCATTAAAGAATTAGAAAATTTTTATATCCAATGAAACTACTTGTACTGCTTGCTCACAAGAAAAGTTGATCATTGATGATCTCCTTCCAAGATTGGTCTTGAGTCCTTATCGTTTTTTATAGAGAATTATATGTGGACTCATTCATCCACCAAGTAGATCATTATGTTACTTTGTGGTCCTAGTTGATGCTTCTACGTGTTGGTCTCATGTTTGGTTGTTATCAACTCAAAATTCTACATTTCCTAAACTATTGGCTAAAATTATTAAGTTACGAACACATTTCCCAGACCATCTTATTAAGTCAATACGTCTAGATAATGCTGATAAATTTACACAAAAGCCTTTGATGATTATTGTATATCTGTTGGAATTGATATTGAGCACTTTGTCCCACATGTCCATACCCATAATGGTTCGATAGAAGATTTAATTCTATTGAATCTTAGATCATTCAAATAGTGTAAAATTGGTCTCAAGGACAAATATGTAATTAGAAGTGTAAAACGGTAATTTTTAGCTTCAATTATTGGTATTCTGTGAGGGTTTTTTCTTAAGCTTGTTGCTCAGTGACGAGCTTATGGCATAATTTAATCACATTAAATTATTAAGTTTTCTGTTTAAAAGAATATTTAATTCAAAGTGCAACTCTAGGCCTAGAGTGGAATGAAACAGAGTTAATGAGTAATGCCCACAACAACTATAACATTATAGGGTATTGGGCTCGACTCAATGGAGTTTGTAATTAAATATATCTATTAAAGTCTTCTCGATAGCTATTTAATGAAACTGAACTTAAACCAAATTAAGAGATATAGCCTAAATCTATGTCGGGCTTCTTATAACAAGCCTAGTTACTTACTTAGACAAGTGATGGGTTTTCTAAATGTTTGGGTTTCGTAATTAATTAAGAGAGTTTTGTTAAATAATTAGGCTAGGTAATTAATTGGATTAATTACTAAATGCACTCACATATGGGTTTTACCCAATATTTGATATAAACCCTAGCCTAAAGTGGTAGCCTTCATTCCCTTATTTGATTAATTGGATTAGTTTCCAATTTCATATCCTGTGTAATTAGGATACAGAGGATGTTTTATTTTTAATATCTTCTGTAATTGAGTATAATGTTGGCATGGAATTGATTAAAGGCTCAACTAAGCCAAAATGCAAAACATCCACAATATGACGTACTAGTTTTTTTTTACACAAGCCACACAGAGAGAAACGAAGATGCCAAGAGATGCCACATAGGGAGTATGACTTTGGTTGTTACGGTTTTCTCTTATTTGTCACCATTACTAACCACTTCTCATTTCAATCATGTAGGATGCCTACTAGTTGTGTTCGGTGCATCATAGTTATACGTTGGAAATAGAAACAACTAAGAAAGCTTTCCAAAGCCATCACAAACATCATCGATAAATAACTTAGTACCGTTTGTCAACAATATGGTAGTTCTTCTAGAGCCCTCAATCAAATTAACAAATCTTGATATAATGTTAAAAATTAGCTTCATATTTAACTTTAGGAAATATTTCTTATCTTTAAGAATTGTATGAGTTGTTACACTATCAACTAGACATAGGTCTCCATCATTTTTAGGCAAAGATAACAAAGCCTTGATGTCTATTCCTTTTCACTACAAAAAGTTTACATCAAATATGATTTTACATAAAATAAAAGTACATCAAAAAGTGTATCATAACAAAAGTACACAAAAAGATATATCAAAATAAGACATCATTACAAAATATGACAAAAAGTAACAAAAAAGCAACTATTTAGTTGGCTGAGGCACTTCCATCAATCATCATGTGACCAATAGCTTCATCTGGATCAACGAAAAATCTGAGACATCAAAATTAGTGTGACCAAGTAGGTCATCAACATAGTTGGTCTAAATATTTTTTCCTTTATCCTTTATAGAGGCTTGATACAAATCCATCAAATGTTTTGCTGTACTACAAGTATGCGAGCAATGACCCTTTCTACCACACCTGAAACAAGTGTTTTTACTACCTTTTTATGGTTCATTTTGAGGACCTTTTTTCTTTATCTTGCTTAGGATCATCTTTGTTCCACTTCTGGTGGTTTGATTTAAAAGTCTTTGAATGACCAACCCTAGGTCGGAATTCTTTCTGCCACGAGCAAAACCACTCTTGGCACCACGACTATTGGATGATGTGGCATTCACTTCAAAGAATGGTGTAAAGCCAGGAGAGCAATGTTAGAGGATTTTCAATAGAATTTCATTATTGTATTCAACAACTAAGAGGGATGATATCAACTCAAAATATTTCTTAAAGTTTTGTTCTTGGTATTGTTGCATTCGAATCATATTTGAGGGATAAAATGTAGATGTTGTAATCTTTAGCATCTAATACTCAATGATAGTTTGCCCACAACATCACAATTGGGGTATAATTCTGTACATTGTTAAATTATATTCGCTAATTGTTTTGAAATCCTATAATCTCATACTATTCCATCGGAATCGAGCCTTTAGCAATATTATTGCTCTTTGTTGTCAAATCTTTTCTTTAAATTATTCCAAAGAGCCAATGGATCAGTTATGGTAGTATATTTAGATTTTAGGCCGTTGTTAACATAATGGCGTAAAAATATCATGGCCTCGACCCACTCCTGCACATTTGCAATATTTCCATTCTTATGGTATCTCCAATGCACATAGAGTCTAGGTAAAGTATAAGATCATCAATACAATCTAAATAATTATCTCCATTATGCACAAATGGCTCAAACATCAACTTTTGAAAATTTGTCATTGTGCCACTGTACATTTAAAAATAAATAAATAACTTGCCATGCAAAAATAACATAAAGATAAAATTAATCAAATAATTAAATAATTGAAAAAAATAAAACTTCAAGTGAAATTTAAAGAATCCAACCCCTTTCTAAACTTCAAATTTATTGCAATCATATTGCTATTATGTATCATATGTTTTCTATAATTAGAAATACATTCATAAATAGGGCTGTGGGCAATAAAAGAATTGCTCATGTCAAGTTTATTGGGCATTTTAATTTGTTGCCTATGTATTTCATTAATTATGCAAACATTGAAAATACAATAATGTGGGCAAATTCGTTTGAGTCAAAACCTCAGGCATGACATTGTATTTCAATGCTCAATATGAATAAACGCCCCCAGTTTTTCATTTGAATGCCCAACATAAACAATTTCCAATCACAACTCAATGTCCATATTAATATTATAACTTTATGTTCCATTTAATGCTCAATGTAAATAAACAAGATAAAAATGAGCATTGAATAAATAAGCATAGATATAAATGAATGACAAGTAAGTGAATATAAAATGGGCCAAAATGACATTAAGCAAATAAATAGTAAGAAAGAAAAATTGAATGATCATATATATGTAAATAAACAAGAATAAAAAAAGAATGGATACAAAAATAAATAATAAATAAAGAAGTGAATAACTTAATCATAAAAATATATAAACAATAAGCATAAATAAATAAGAGTAAATAAATAATAATATGCATAACATTAATCCAATTGAGATTGATCAATATTATTAAAAGCTAGCTTTATTTTCAGATGCAGAGACTCTAATAATATGGCAACAACAAAACATACTTACAAGTTAGTAGTTATATATATTAAATATTAATAATTATAAATTAAACGTAATAGATTAATGTATTAATGAAAAAGAGTTGGCCAAGAGGGAGGTTATGTACCTATGTTTTTCTTTTAGGATCGTGCTGAAACGTCATAAATTCTTAGGACAAAACTAGCTCAAGTTGGTTAATTTCAATAAGGCAAGAGGACTTTACATGTTTGCCAGATGAGTGAGTATAGGTGAGGTCGTGAGAGATATAAAAGGAAAGTTAGAAAGCAAAATGGGAGAAAAACAAAGTAAGAAAGTAAAATGGAAGAGAGAGAGAGAGAGGAAACTACTATATTAACCACTTGGGTGGTAGTGTACAAACGGGGTAAGGATGGTATGTATAAACCACTCCAACACAAATATCTCATTCTTATCACCATAGGATTTCGACAAGTAGAGAGCCAAGATCTTGAGATATGGCTTAATCATGAGTTGACAATTGGGTAGTTAATATAAAATAAATGGTAAAAAATCTAAACTTTTACAACAAAAATTTCCTTTATAAAAATAATTCACTTCTTTATTTTTACAAATTGACCTAAAATTGAAAAAAATAATAATGATTAGATTAGACTTCAGCAAAACAAAAAACCCACAAGATTTTATTTCCACCTAGTTAGAACATTTATGGAAAGAAGCTTTTTTGAAGAAAGTTTTTCTCGTTCTACACATGCCTTAAATTTTTTCAATCTTACAGGGGAAGATCCAACATATCTAACCACATTACGAATTCTAGTAATTAACTCATGGTAATCATTCAACACTTCTGTGACAACAAGATTTAGTATATGTCCACTACATCTCACATGCATAAACTCACCCTTCATTATTGATCCACTTCAATTATTTATCGTTTTTGACAAGTACACAATAGCCAAATCATTAGAACTAGCATTATCAACAGTTACTGTAAATACTCTCTCAATGCTCCATTCTAATGGACATGTCTAATTTGCTTGCCTATTCTGTCACCTTTGTGGTCTTCAATTAAACAAAAAATTAAAATTTTCTTTTGTAACCTCCAATTTTCATCTATATAATGGGTAGTATGACACATGTAATTAAGATTTTGCACAAAAATCCATATGTCTGTGGTAAGGCAAATCCTTTGACTATCTCTAACAAACAAATTTGTCAAAGCTTGATTTTCTTTTTTATATAGTTGCAAGGAATCATGTGCAACTATAATGCGTGAAGGAACTTGAAATCTAGGTTCAAGCACTTTACACATCTTCTTAAACCCCTCACCTTCAACAACTCGAAATGGAAACTCATCAATTACGGTAAATTTGCAATTGCCTCCCTATATGCTTCAACACTACAACTTGAGGCAACAAGTCTGCCTCCCTTCTCCCCATTTTTACTAGGCTCATAAGATAAGGTTTTTTGTTTCTTGCCTCTTAAGCCAGTAAATTTTGGACACTTTTCTCTTATGTGAATCAACAAATTTGAGGTTCCTTTTTTTTTAAAAGACCCATAAACATATTCTTTGTTACAATGTCGATATTCAGTCCTAGGCTTTTCTGCATCAGAACCTATTTTTATGAAATGATCCCACACCATTGAAGAGGGTCTACTAGGTTTTCTCTTACTCATAAGCAATTCTTCAGATATAGGACTTATTGAAGCATCATGATCAATGAGCATATCTTGGATGGTCTGAATCTTATTTGTTGTTATTGGAGTCATTAAACCTTTCCCTTTATCTGTTGGAGTGGACATCTATGTTGCAAAAAGGGGGAAAAAACTAGTTAGAAACAAAATCAACTACCTTCAACGTTTCTAAATATATATGATTTTGTTACACACAAAGGTTAAAAAATTAAATTAACGTTTTGAATAACTAGCAACAAAAAAAAGTTTTGATCATGATTTTGTTTTGTCTCTTTCTTACTTAACTAACATGCGATTGAATAAAGAAAACAACTGTAGAAAGATGGTTATTAATTTATTATTATCAAAAGGTGGTACCATGCAAATTGTAAAGTTGTGTACGTATGGCTTCTGGAAAGTGGGAAACATGTCATACAAGTTGATTACTATATATTATAAATTAATAAAAAATAATTCTATTATAAAATTTACTTCCGGTAAAAGATTAATTGGGATGATCGAGATTGATGTAAAAAAAAAAAAATAGAAACTGTATGAGAAAATCAAAGAATAAAATGCACCTTTTAATTCATTTAAAGCTTTAACTTGTTAAGAGAAGAAAAACAAGAGATTGCGTCACGACGACCATTGGCTATGGAAAAGAAAGAAAAGTGTAATTTTTTATTACTTAATTTAGGGTTAAATATATTTTATTATATTAAAATTATTAAAAATATAAATTTATAATTGGGTTGGGTTAATTTTGACTTTTAGATATTACATAGTTAATTTTATTACCTATTATTTCGATCGGTTTATGTGAATTTTTATAATAGGATCCATTGTCCGATTCAATTAATTCGATTTTTAAAAATTCCAATCCAATCCAATCTGCCAATTGATCAACTTCGATCAAAATTGGATTGGTTTGGATTAGATTAGATTTTAAACACCCCTAATTTGGTCTAACTATTTGAAAAATTGTAGTTTATCGCAATAGTTCAACTATTTGCAGTTTGTCTCAATATTTTGGGTATTTGTTTGTAGCCTAAAAGTTTGTAATTTTTTCTTTAAAGATAGTGAAAGTTTTTTTGTAGCGCCTGAAGACATAGTTAATAATATCGAACCTCGTTAAATGTTGATGTTCTTTATATTTTTGCATTATTGTTGGTTGGTTGCCCTGATGTTTATTATTATATTCAATTAGTCATCATTATAGTCGTGTGTCTGTTATCAAAGTTTTCCGATGCACACAACATAATCACATTTCTCTCTTAAATGTCTTGTTTCTAAAATATTTCTGATTTCTAAAGTTTCTAGAGTTTATGCTAATTATAAGTTGGTACAAATAATCCTATATTTTTACATAAAACATTGAAGCCAAATAAATAAAAGTATTTATATATAATAAAATGATAGATCAATAAATTATTCATTTAAAAACTATCTGATAACTTAAAACATCCATTAACATATAAAAACATGTTTGCGTACAAATTTGATGTAATTAATCATAATAACCTTTAAAATCTTACTATATTAAAAATTACCTTTAATTTACTCAACACTTAAAAGTAGTTAATATTGGGTTCTAGTTGGTTTGTAACTAGATCCCATCTTAAGACATCATAAATGTATTTATCATTCTTTAATACTGAAAAGTAATATACTGACATGCCAACACATAAAGTTGGTTAATTGTGGGTTTTGGTTGTTTGTAGCCAGCTTCTGTTGTAAGTAATGGATTATATATTTGACAGACCTAATTTATAAAAAGTACAATAAAAAATAGGTATTAGTTTATATTTGTTTATGACCAAATTGCTTAATGTGGATTCTGATTCTTGTTCTTTCCTTTCCATTTTAACTTTCCATGGCATATGTGAAACAACTATTATGTTACGCAAGTCATTTGGCATTTGGGTCCATTGAGTGTTCTTTTGTTGGTTATTTGAGGTTTGTGATAGATGTGCTTGTTTATAGTCAGTGCTTTGATTTGATTGTGCTTCCTCATCACATAACATGTAATGGCACCAATTTGCATTTTGAGTTTTCTTTGTGAGGAAGGGATATCCGCATAAAAGTGAACGTCATATTTGCTCATATTTCTACATGGTTCTTTGCGTTTTTGAACAAATCAAGTTGACATTTTTTATTTTGTTATTATCATTATTTTTTATTTTTTTGCATTTCTGCTTATTGACGTCTTGTGCTTAATATTTATTTCGCATATAAAAAATTCAAAAGCTACAGTTATTTATTTTGCCATTTCTTTAATCTTTCCTCTTGTTATATGCAGAAGAACTATAGCCTCTATGATAGTCATCATATATGCATTATATATATTTGTTAATACTTTTATTGTTGTACATGTTTATGATCTTGCTATGCATTATCCTAATTGTCATTACTTACATGTGTGCTTACAAATGGTCCTGTGTCAAGAGATGTTTCTTCATTAATATGTAATGTATTCATAAGCTACATCTAGTAATGGCACCTTGCCTTTCATGTTTGTTTTCTCATATTGCTTGATTAAAGAAAATCCATTCTTTAGCAAATATGATGTATACATGGCTTTATATATGTTTTTCCTTTTGGCTATTTGTTTTATTTATTTATCATGTTTAATGTACGAAGGTATTTATTTTTGTTTTCTTTCTGTAACATGAGATGTGGACACACCGATCTAGATTTATCTTTTTTTTTTAAGATTTTATTGTATATTTGTGGTTGCCATTGTTGGATTTGATGCCATTTTGGGGATCATATGCCTTTGAATTTTTAGATTTAATTAAAATTTTTATTTTCAATGACCTTGAGATTTTTTAGTTCATGATATATGCATAATTTCCTTGCTCGCGCAAAGTCTAGGTTTTGATTTCTCATAGAGGCCTACATGGCGAAAGTCACAATTTTTCCTATTTCAATGATCAAAGGGGATGGTGTCAAGGTGGGGTCAAGGGATTCATGGATTAAGAAATTATGTATGTGTATAATCAATGTAATGTCATAAAAATTTTACCGCTTTTTTTAAGGGAGATTGATTTTTTTCGATATGATTGTCTTACTATGAAAAAGATCATTGAACATTTATTGGTATGCATTTTTATTTTCTATTAAGTTAATTTTTGTTTTGAATTGGACTTTTTTGGATCTAGCTAAGAGAATAAAAAGCCGAGGTTGTCATTTTCTAAGCTTTTCGGCCAGCTTTTGCCAAACAAAGAAATACGTATTGTAATGGTTGGTCTTAATTCCGCTAGAAAGACCACCATTTTGTACAATCTCCACTTGGGTGAGATGTGACAACTATCCCTACCAGTGGTTTACTTTTCTTTACATGCTTGTAATCTTTACATGCTCTATTGTTTTGAATGAGCAACATATAAATTTTATGTCATTTTTAATGGATGATGATTGCTATTTTTTTGGGCAGGTTTTAGGATATAAACTGTTAACTTTTACTGTGTTGAGATGTTGATGGTCTAGACAAGGTATGTGATGATGAAAACTAAAAGGTTTGATCATAGTTAGAAAATTTTCAGGTAAAGTTGATAAATTGTTATGATTTTTCAATTGTTCATGACATTTAATAAACAACTATTATGTGACTCCAATATTTGGTATTTGGGTGCATTAAGTTCTCTTTTGTTGGTTATTTGGTTTTCATGACAGTTGTGCTTGTTTATAGTTAGTGCTCAAATGTGATTATGCTTCCTCAGCAAGTAACATCTAATGGCACTATTTTGCATTTCAAGTTTTCATTCTAACTTTGTGAAGAGGGGCTATCCACATCATATTTGTTCATATTTACACGTGTTTCTTTGCCTTTTGAACGATTTGAGTTTATATATATTATTGTATTTGTGCTTGTTGACGGTCTGTGCTGGATAGATAGGTATTTCTCCATTCGCAGATAAGATAATCACAAACTACAATTATTGATGTTGTCATTTCTTTTAAGTTTTTCTTCTTGCTTGGTGGGCAATACAAGTGTTATATTATAGGTCTTGATACTTTCTATTATTGTTCATGTTTACGATTTTGTTGTGCGTTATAGTTGCTGTCATTAGTTATGGATGTGCTTTTGAACGGTCTTGTGCTGAGCACATGTTGCTCCATCAGTACATAACATATTCATAAGCTACATCTAGAAATGCCACATTGTCTTTCATATTTTTTTTTCTCATACTGAATGAGGAAACACAATCTCTATTGCGATTGACATGATATATATGTAATCTAGATGTTTATGGTCTTGACATAATGTGTATATATATAGGTCGTGCTACAATGCACCCATTTTCATTTTTCAAGAAATGTGTGTAAAATAATTATAAAAGTTGGAAATGTATCCATAAAAGTGGGAAATAATTGTTGTTTCCAAGTTTTGTAACATTTCCCACTTTTTTATTCGTTTTTCCAATGTTTATGTTGATTTTCCCCTTCTTTTTATAAAATAAAAACGGATTTATGGAATATAACGGTGTGTTTTTCACCATATAAATGTTTTTTTTCATGATATAAATTTTTTATTTAATTTAAAATTTAAAATATTGTTTTTGATCAAATATATTAATTTCCACTTATTTAATGTTAGAAGCTATAGAAAAACTTCAAAAAGCTTTTGAATGCTTAGAGGATCAAGATACACAATATGTTCGTGAGTTTTGTTTGAATGAAAATAAGGGGGCTTCTACTTTATTGGATTGAGATTATGCTTGTTGTTTTATAAAATTTTTGAAGATCTTTTAAGATACCACTTTAAAATTTTCTAGTTCTTTATATGTGACCTCCAATACCTTTTTGCGACAATTGAGTTTGATTCACACACAATTGAAGACTTGGTGTGGTAGTGATGACCAATTTTTAAAGTTAATGGTTGAAAATATGAAGTTGAAGTATGAAAAATATTTGGAAAGCTATAAAAACATGAATCATTATTTATTTGTTGTTGTTTTGCTTGATCCTTGCCATAAGAAATGCTTTTTGAAATATTGTTTTGCCTTGTTGTATGGTGAAAGTATAACTATTGAGTTGACTGACTGCTAACGTGAGACAAACTTAAGTGATTTAAATGATCAAAATAAATTGCTTTACTCTGACAATATAGAAATAGAAGATAATGAGCACGATGGGAATGACATAGAGCTTGATAGTGGTGAGATTGATGTTGACATGTTATTTGACTCTGGCTATATGAAGATTCTAAAAGAGACTAATAGTGTAGGGCGCAAATCAGTAGTTGATCGTTATTTGATGGAATAATGTGAGAATCCAAACAATAACAATTTTGACATCATGGCTTAGTCGAAGATCAATTCTTCTAAATATAAAATTTTATCTCATATTGCTAGAGATGTTTTAGCTATACCTATTTCTACTGCAGCCTCTGAATCAACATTTAGTATCGATGGTCATTTTCTTGATCCATTTCGGAGTTCATTATCTTCAATGATAGAAGAAGCACTCATTTGTGGACAAAACTAGCTATGTTCATCACAAATTAAAACTTCGTGAAATGATGGATGAAATTGAAGAAATTGAGTTGGGTAAATAACTAAATATTATGTTATATTTAATTTTTTCTATTTATTTTTATTTTTATTTCAAGTTAAATAAATTTTTATTCTAAGTAGTCTTTTTTTTTTTTAGAAGTTTTGGGTGTTGTAGCAGAAAATGCATTTGATGATCATTAATATAATGCTCTGTGTTATGTGTAATTGGTAAATATAAATATAACCTTTTTTTTCATTTCATAAATTGTTTTTTTATGTCAATCATATTTATTTCAATATAAAAACTATTATGGAATAATAAATTCTCCCAAGTTCCATATTATGCATGACAACGTATTGTATGGAGCCCTATAAATTTATTTAAATTACAATATTTGTACTAGAATGATTTAATTTTTTTTGTTATTTTTATTTAGGAACATTAATTAATTTAGAAATAAATATTTATTGTATTATATTATGATTTACCAATATTTTAATTTGCTCAATAACTTCATGCTATCATCATATTTGTAAAATATCACATTAACTTGTATTTTTTATTGGATCGTATTGGATTTTTCTTTTTTTTTTTTTTGTTTAAGTTCAAATTGGATTAGATCGAATCGAATCGGGTGATTTTTTTTTAAATCAAATTGGACTAGATTTGAATATTCGATTGGATCGTATTGGATTGAAAAATCTGCAAACTAATCATTATTGGATTGAATTGGTTTTTAGCTAATTCATCATATCCAAACCGATGAACACCTCGAGGTCAAGCCGTAATTACCGAAACAATTGGGTAATCATATGAAACCCAAAACAAATGGGAAAGGAGAAACATTCAAAACTAAGAGGTCCATAATAAAAGGCCCTATAATTTTAGGAGAAAGAATTTTTTTTGGTACACCTGATAACATAAATTTGACTTTCTTATATAAGCCCAGAGTACAAAATTCATGTGAGACTTATCTCTTGCATATAAGTCACCACACAACAAATCTCTACCTTGGCAAATATGTCAATGAACCACAGTATTTGTCATGTTTCCCATATGAACCAACAAATTTAGTAACGCCTCTAATGCTCTTGATGGCACAGTCTAATTC
Source organism: Boswellia sacra (assembly GCA_013180625.2). NCBI lineage: Eukaryota > Viridiplantae > Streptophyta > Magnoliopsida > Sapindales > Burseraceae > Boswellia > Boswellia sacra. The sequence goes on along the minus strand of SNVD02014099.1, from coordinate 785,243 downwards.
GCATAATCTTTATCAAGTCTAAATAATATTGAACTTGACTGCTGTCATAATCTTAGTCAACATATCTACAGGTTTTTCAGCAATCCCAATCTTCAAAATTAAGATTCTTCCTTCACTAATGATCCCCCGCACAAAATGATACTGAACATCATACAAACATGGAATATTGGATTCTTTGCTAAATGAATAACGCTCTGACTGTCAAAATAAATAGTGATTTTTGTCTAACTAATTCCTAGTTCTTCCAGTAATCCCTGTTCACAACCTTTTCAATTACCATTTACTCTACCTCAGTAATAGATAAAGCAACCGTAAACAGTAAAGTAGACGTCCAGATTTCCAACTCACTAGGGCTTTTATAAAAGTAAACACATAACCACTTGTCAACAGATGTCTATCCAAATCACCAACATAATCTGAATCACATAATCAATAGCATATTGATCACAAGTATCATCTCTCTTAAATACTAAGCTAATATCTATAGTTTTCAATAAATACCCAGAATCCATTTCATTGCCTCCCAATATCCATTACTAGAATCATGCATATACCTGCTCACAAATCTAACTGCTTTCCCAGAACACATTGCCCACAGAAATCCAACTTGCAGGTCTTTGTAACATCCCACAAGCCTGTTTTCCCAAACTAAATAAGGCTTTCTTACCTGCAATCTATGAGCATTTCACATGCAGAGGCTATGCATGAAGCTATTTGGTTACAAGGATTATTGGAAGAATTAAAATTTGATCAAAAGAATATCACTATTTATTCTGATAGTTAAAGTACTATTCATTTTGCGAAGAATCCAATATTCCATATTCGTACAAAACATATTGATATTCGATATTATTTTGAGTAAGAGATCATTAGTAAAGAAAGAATCTTACTCCAAAAGATTGGGACTGCCAAAGAATCTATATATGTGTTAACTAAGATCGTAACAAAGATCAAGTTTAATCATTATTTAAACTTGAGCAACATTGTACAAATTTGACCGCGTCATTGTACGCATTTGGAGGTGTTGTTGAATTTGTTTGTTCATATGGGCAGCAAGACAAATATTGACGAATCGGCATCTTCGCTAAGGTGGAGATTTGTTATGTGGTTGCTTATATGCAAGAGACAAAAGCCCAACATGGGTTTCATTTCGTACAAGAGTTTTGACTTCCTTTTGGGCTTATATAAGAAAGTCAAATGTCTGTTGTCAAGTGAACTAAAAAAATAAAAAATTCTTCTCCAAAATTAAGGAGTCATACATTAAGGACCTCTTAGTTTTAGTTTTTATAAGATTGCCTAATTTTTTTGACTAATTATTGTTTGGCCTAACTATTTGAAAAATTACAATTGGATCCAATAATTTGGGTATTTGCAATTTCACCCAATATTTTACATATTTGTTTGTAGCCTAAAAGTTTGTAATTTTCTCTTTGAAAGATAATGGAAGTTTTTTAGCAACAACCTTAAACATAGGTAACAATACCGAACCTCATTAAATATTAGCAGCTAGCATCATTAGCTGTTTATGTGTTTGCTATCAAAATTTTCCGCTACGCACAACAATTTGTCTTAAAATCATATTTATGAATGCATAATATTTTAGCAGTCGTACTCAAACCACCATGTGATCTATCCTTCCCTATCATACATATATTGATGAAAGGATGACTAACTTGATATCCGTAAGACATTTTCTAAGTCTACAAATGTTACATCATGTATGCAACATCCTGTATTGCCTTTCCTCCTGCAATAAGAAAAAAGAATGAAAGGCAAAGTGGCACACTCAACTATTGAGATCACGATTATACAACGACTCGCAATTTGTCTTACATGCATATCAAAATCATATGGATGAACAAAAATAGGAACTACTAGGACACATAATATAATGCATATATGATAGTCATTAGGTAGCCTTTCACATATAGCAAGAGAGAAAATTTAAAGCATGGCAACATCAGCAACTATAGCTTATGATTACAAAATGCTCTAAGGGTCACTTGATGGTCAAAATCCTTGCTAGAAAATGGCAGTTGACAGTAGCTCCATGAAACTTCAATAGTCCTACATGACAACTTCTAAGTAAACCCATCTCTTGAAAATTGGAGTTATAAATCTTATAAAGGGTGATTGGAAGAGAAGATTTTGGGTGGTGACTAGAGTTGGCTGGAAATCACTCGAAAACATGCTACCTTCTTTCCTTTAATCTGGACAATTTGTGAAAGATCAAGCATTGAAATGGGTATAGACAGAAAGAATGAAACAAGCTTCGATTTAGCAAATAATTGTACAGGTCACTTCCCAAATTTTGGCTGAAATTCAAAAATCAAAGTCTGTGAATGAAAACTGCAGGTCTCTTCTTTCTATACAATGACTCTCTATCTAAAACTTTAGCCTACTACCAATATTCAAAATGATGTGGTTTAGGGCATGACAATTATTCCTAATTATTGTGATGAGTGAAAATATTTAATGTTTAAAATGTTCAGTAAACTCATTTTGGCACAAATCGTGTATAAAATCAAAATTAAATTAAGAAAATTATGGAGAAATTATTATACAAAAGTATTTTGACAATTTTACCATGCCCAACCTTCTATACAAACATCAATTAGGCAGTGACAAAGAGGGACTTGTTGTTTCCATTGACTCGCCAATCAACAATCTTTGATTGCCGATGCCGACCAAGATATGAGTTATTGACCAATATAAATGTTGTATTGTACTGGTTGTTATCATCTTTCTCCTCATACCATATGCATCACCTGATAGTACACAGTTTTGGTGGATCAAAGCCTTCGAACCCAATGACTTCTAAAGCATTTTCCATCCAACTCTAGCCACCACCCAAAATTCCTTCCACTCATCATCCTCTACAATCCTCAAACATTATATCAACAAGAAAACATCACATTCATGAGATTCCATAAGATAAACCACTTGAAGGTTGCATAATCTCGTCGAGCATAGCTTTCCAATGAGGATTTCAAACCAACAAACATACAAGAGCATAAGTTATAAATTCTATGGTCTTGTTCATGACTGATAGATTCTAAATGTTTCTATCAAAATTTGCATAGCGAATAAAAAGTGAGTCCATCTTTAATAAGACTTGTTCCAATGATTCAAAAAAAAATCAATTAGTAAATCACAAAGTTTATAGGATTCATTCTAGCTCCCAAAGAGAGGATTAGTGCAAGTCCTATCAACTAGCATAACAAGTAGTTGTTTCACATGTCCAGGAAAATTGAAAGGGAAAGCAAATAAAATAAATCAGTTATGCACGGTCAGCAATTTGGTCCAAATAGATAATTTTTTGCTATTTTTTATTGTATTTGTTATAAACTAAGACAAGCAAATATATTATTAAATGTCTTAGGATGAGATCTAGTTAAAGGCCAACCAAAACCCAAAATTAACCAATTTAAGTGTTGGTATATGAAAGGATAATCATAAAGACTAATATTATCCAATGTCTTAGGATGAGATCTAAATACAGATCAACTAGAACCCATTATTAACTAGTTTTAAGTATTTGCATGTGAGTAGATTATTTTTAGCATAATAAAGATTCTAAAGGTTAATATGATTGAGTAGATCATACTTATTCATTAACATGTTTTTACATGTTAGTTATTGTTTTAAATTATTAAATATTTTAAGAAAGAAATTTTTTTATAGATAAAGCATTTTATTAGACATTAATGTATTATTCAATTTTAATATTTTATATAAAATAGAGAATAATTTGTACCAACTTATTAGTTTCCCCATTAGAAATCAGCATTACCTAAGAAACAAGAGATAATTTAGAGAGAAACGTGATTTAGTCTAAAAATCAGATTTGTAATGCAATAACATATTAGCATTCACGTCCAAACCAACATGTAATGCATCCTTCCCTAGCATACATATGCTCAAGTTATTGCAAAAAACCATTGTCAAACCAAAATCACATCCACTGGCATTCTCACAATTATGACAAAAACTGATCAAAGGAATGGTAATTTGGTATCCATAAGACATACGTGTTTTAGGTGTATGTACGTTACATCATGTTTGCAACATCACGGATTACCTTTGCTCAATACACCAAGAGGAAAGACGTGCAAGACAACACAGCATATAATAGATGTAGTTTATGACTATTTTATGTACTGATGGAGAAACATCTTCTTAAAAAATTGGCAACATCAGTAACTGTAGCTTATGATTATATTATGTGCTGATGGAAAATTTCTATTTAGGACAAGAGCGTCAATAAGCACAAATATAGCAAAATCCATCAATCCAATTCATCCAAAAGGCAAACAAGGACCTGAAAATGTGAGCATTTATAATGTCTAACTCTAAATGGATGATCCTTCTTCACAAGTAAAAGGGAAAACTTCAAATGCAAAGAGATGTCATAAAATTTATCAATTGAGGAAGCACAATGAAATCAAAGTATTTACTAACAGAAAGCACATCCAACATGAATAATAGAGGAGGGAAAGGAAAGAAAAAAAAGTTCAAATGTTTTGTGGCAAGCAAATAAACTAATCGCTTTGTTTATTTTATTATTATTTTTTTTTTTTTTTTTTTTTGTGATAAGAAACTATAAGTTGTGTTAGAAAACTACACCAATGAGGATAAACAGTCCACAAAAGCAGGGCTAACTAAATAACATACTGAACTATACAAAAGATATTCAATAAGTCATATCTATTTGGAAAAACAAATACATCCCAAATCAACATGTAATCCCCAAAACTTCCTCCCAATTCAAATGAATAAAAAAGAAGCATAAAAAAGAAAGAGATATTAGAAACTCTTTTGTCACAGATTGATTGCTATTTTTATTGTCTTTGTTATAAACTAAGACTGACAATGTTTACCGAATGCCTTAAAATGGAAGCTAGCTAGTGCAAACCAATAAGAAGAACCCAATATCAACCAATTTAATACATTCAACACTATGAGCAGATTACTTTTAGCGTGATCAAGATTCGAATTGTTATTATGATTGACTTGATCAAATATATTCCTCAAACATTTTTTTATATGTCAAAGGATGTTTTAAATTGTCATAATAAAAACTGGTTTTAATTGATATGACATTATATATATATATATATATATATATATAATTATAATAATAATAAAATAGAGAAGAAATATTTGCACAAATTTATTATCAAAATATCTTATTGCCATCACTTATGCCAGTAAACAAGTACACATACCTATACAACTACAAATCTTCTGGAAGAGATTAAGGCTAAGTATATGAAAAGCCTTGATCGTTTTCTTCCCCAACCCTATGCAAGAATTAATCACATAAAAAAATAAAAAGAAATGAAAAGAAATAATACATTTTTGAGAAAATGCAAAAAATGATCAAAATTAAGGGGCCTTTTTGAAAAGTAACCCACTCTTCAAATATTTTTATGCCATGACACTTCTGACTATGAAATGACCTCAATGCCCTTTCTTTCTTTCTTCTTCATTCTTGGACAAAATCTTTCTTTACACACAACTGTTTTACATAATACATTGTGCTTTATACACGGTTTGTCACATATTGTTGTCTAAAAAGCACGATATTAGCTCAGAAAAAATGAACTGAACTATGTTGAAGTGATCCAAGTAGTTTAATGCAAAAAAAAAAAAAACTACAATTTTTTTAGAGAAAATCCGGGTTCTTTGATAGGGAAGATGACAACTTGCAATGCTTTTCGTCATTGTCGAGTGTTGAGCACATTGTCGAGCACTATTCGATAGTGAGAGAGGTGTTGGTTGCTATTGAATTTACGTGATCGATAAAACTCGACACATGATGTCGCGTGTCGAGCGCACTGTAGAACATTTGACAGTGAAAGAGAGGTGTCGGATACTGTCGGATTTACGTTGTCAACAGAACTTAACACATGATATTGAACGTTGAGCACATAATCAGACAGAAAAAACCGTGTATTGAGTGTTGGATTACTTATAATCGACACTCGACAACCCTTGTCATCAAGTGTCAGTTACGTATAATCTAACACTCCACATATGTTCATCTAAGCTTATCAAGTATCGAGCGTGAAATCAGATCAACGCTTGTCATCGCCTACCTTTATCCGTCAACTTCAAAACCACCATTTTTACACGTCTTAAGCTTCAAATAATTCATCAAACACTCCAAAAACAATATACAACCAAAAATAACTTTCAAAACACAATAAATCATATACCTCTATCATTGTCTACTTTTTTTTTTAGTATCCCCCAAGAGGGGGGCTTCCTGTCCCTCTTCCAACCTCTACGACAGTTATATTGCGAAGGTCGATCCGCGTATGTGTCATCAAAGAGAGTTGGAATAGGGAAGATTTGATGATGGGTATTGGTTATGAAGGAAAGAAAATGAAAATGAATTAGTTAAATTGTTAAGGGTATAAAAGTCATTTCATAATCAAAAGAGTCCTGGCATGTAAATATTTGGAGAGGAAGTTACTTTTCAAAGAGGCTCTATAATTTGTGTCCTTTTTTTAATTTTCTCTACATTTTTTACTACAGCGAAAATTTTCTCTTTTTAGGGACAGGCAAATAGCACACAAACATTAAGGTGGTATTTGTTATAATCACTTAACACTTTTAGATCTAAAAACTTTTTAGAACTTAATTTATACCACTTAATAGTATGTTTGTTTGCATTTTTAGATAAGAGAATATTTTACTTTTAATGTACTTTTTTTATTCTTGTTAAAATATAAATTGTTTATATTTATATTTATACAATCTTTTAAAAATTAAATAGTTAATAAAATTAAATCAAAATTCTTTTTCATTTAAATAATTAATATTATATTTCTTACAACCTTTAAAAAATAATTATTAACTAAAATTAAATAAAAATTCTTTTTCATTTAAATAGTTAATATTATATTATATAAACTCATATGATATTATTGTATAACTACTGTATCATTAATATTACAAATTTTTAAAATTCATTCCTCCAATTAGATCAAGTTTAAGCTATATCAATTTATATAAAAAAAAAAATGTAAGAGTAGTATTTTATCCATTACATTTTGATGACCATATTTTGAATCATAAAATATTAATTTTATTAATTAAAGTATTTTTCATTTCATAAATTTAAAAAAAAAAGCTAATATAATCTTTTAACTGATAATATTAAATATTAATTTTTTTACTTTAAATTTATATTGTTAAATAAAATAAAATGTCCTTAGCAATCTAATTAATAACTTTTGAAGTTCAATAAAACTGTCCCTCTAATATGTAACAAAATTCTATTAAATATATTGTCTATTTTAAAACTCGCTATTTATAATGATATCAAAGTTTTTAATAGTTATTACTCAACATATTATTAACTAATTAATTTGAAATATTAATAGAAATAAATGAAAGTTCACCAATTATAAAAAAATTTATCATATTTTAATATGGTAATAATAGATATAATAATAAATAATATAACAATTTGATAATAAATACTAAAACAATCACAAACATACCAAAAATTGTACCTTTTAATAAATTAAAATAATATTCATAAATAAAAATTTGATAAAATTTATAAAATTTATATTATTTTAATATGTAGGGATATTTATGAAATAAAATTTTTAACACTTCATTTGGACAATAATGATTAAAAAATTTAACAAAATTTATATTATTTCAATATGCAGGAATATTTATGAAATAAAATTTTTAACACCTCATCTAAACAATAGTGATTAAAAAAGTGATAAATTTTCACTTTTTCAATTAAGTGATTTATCACTTAAAAAAAGTGCTAAATAAAAAAATAAATAAAAATTTTAAGATTAAAATCTAAACATTTTAAGTATTAAGTGATAATTGAAAGAACAGTAATTCTACTCTTACAAAGTACTTATACGAATTCATCAATACAAACTGGCATGACATGATGTGATTTGATAAATAAATGCAATCATTTGATAGATATATACTAACAATAAATAACATTAATTAAGATGGGCGATGTGGCGATCATATAACAATGCCACATCAGTTTGTATGGGTGAGTTTGTATAAATAGTTTGTAAGAGTAGCATTACTCGTAAAAGAAAACAAACAAAACCTAAGGGTATATTTTTTTATGAATCTAATATTTTTATTTTCAATTGAATTTAGGAATATGTGATTGATTTTAAATTATTTTAAATTTTGAAAAGAATATGTGGTTGAGATTGAATGTAAACTGTATTAAAAAAATATGCGGTACAAAAAATAAGATTTAAATTGGTAAAAGAACGAAGAAGGGAGCGTAAGTTTGTTTTTCTTTTTCTTTTTTTTCTTTTAAACGAAGACAGAGATGTGGCCAAACAATGAGATGAAATGGAAGAGCTTTACGAAATTAAGAGATGTAGACCGAAATCACCTCGAATGTGTCACGAAGCACGTCGGCGATCTGGCGGCGCACGTGGATGACGGCCACGCCTGGTGGATGCCGCGAGCAGTTGGCTTGCGGTTGCAGGGGTTAGATGCAGCGGCATTGCGGTTGGGGTCGGTGGCTGACGCATTTTGATAGTGAGATTGTTGAAGTGGATGCAATGAGAGACTTTTAGGGCTAAAGGTATTTATTCCCTCTTTATTTATTGTATTTATATATAATAATAATAAAATCTTAATTACAAAATTAAATTAGTATTTTATTTTATTTTTCAAATAAACATTAGACAAAGCAAATTGTCAAAGAAATCGCTTTTGTTTTCTTCTTCCTATCAATTCCTGACGCCAAGACAAACATAAACAAGAGATGTAAATATTAGACTTGGGCACTTTGACTTCAAGTTGTTGTTGTTGTTGTTAGATTGCGAATAAGCTCAGAGCGAAACATGGTATGATAACCTCATCATTTTTTCTTTCAAATTAACCAATTGATTACTGTTTCTAACTCTAATTGCTTGTTATTAGGCAACTGAAGTTGATGGTAACAATAAACGGATACTGTATTCTTACTGGATAAGTTCTTGTTCTTGTCGTGTCCGAATTGCCCTCAACTTGAAAGGTTCACTCTCTTCTCTTCCCTCTCAATTAATCATCTTCTTTTAACTGACAAAAAATGAATTAATAGAACTTTAAGTGATCATAAATATGTTAAATTGCAGGGTTAGAATATGAATACAGGACAGTTGACTTGTCTAAGGGAGAGCAATTCACTCCCGGTGAGTGTTTGATTCTTTTTTTTTTTTTTTTAATGAAACGAAATGACCCAGTTGGTTAAAGTTGAAGTGGGTTTTGTTTGATGTTTGTTTCTGTAGAGTTCATAAAGCTTAATCCTATTAGTTATGTGCCGGTGTTGGTTGATGGAGATGTTGTTCTTGCTGATTCTTTTTCTATTTTAATGGTTAGTCATTTGATGCTTTTTAATTTCCTTTTAATTATTTCTTTTCTATTTCATGCAAATACTTTTTTGTTTTTTTGGTACAAATTGTATTGTTTACAGTATCTAGAAGAGAGGTATCCTCAGCATCCATTATTGCCTTCTGATCTTAAGATAAAAGCCATCAATTATCAGGTTAGTTTTGTTTGCCTTCTTTGATTGGCTTGGCTTATCCCCTGCCTTCATGTTTTTCAATTTGCATTCTTATTTATTACTACCATTTTCATCACTTGTAAGCTTGTAACTTTCCAGTTACATCATAGAATTTGGGAATTTGGTATCTGACACCTTTGACAAGCCTCTGCATACCACTTGAATTGTTCTTGCTATTGAAGTGTGAATGAATTCAGGGGATTTAAAACTAAATTTTAATTACAAAGTATGTAGATTAGCACAATCCTTTTTCCCCTCTCTCGGTTAAGCAAGAATCTTTAATGAATAACTTTATTTATTTATTTATTTATTTGTTTTCTTTTATATCAGCTTATTCATCTTTCGTTACCTTTATGTTCTGTTTGTCGATCTACTATGTCTTTTCTGCCATAAAATGTGCTATAATCATCTTTCCAGTTTCGACACCAATGAATTTCTTTTGTCACCCAATCTGTAGGCTGCAAATATTGTTTCCTCAAGCATACAGCCTTTTCAGAATCGTGCGGTATTGGCCTATGTCTGAAAATCCTTTCATTGATAGAGTTTAAGTTGCATTCACTAATGTCATTGTAATGTCATACAATCTATATCTTTTTTGCTGCATTTGCCATTTTCAGTGGTATATTGGGGAAAAATTTGGTCGAGATAAGGGACTTTCTTGGGCTAGACATCACATTGGAAAGGGCTTTGCAGGTGAGCCCTCCCACTCACTTACACACATTCCTTTCTATCCAACAATAAAGGAAGGAGAAAAAAGGGAAAAATCATTCAGTTAATTGTAATATTAATCATTTAAAAACAAAAACATAACAATGCACTTCCAATTTGCTTTTGTCCATAATAAAGGCATGCATAAACATATATGCATGTGTGCATACATACCTGTTGTATGTGATTCAATTTCATTAGAAGATTTGCATTTTATTTTGGTTCTTCCTGAAGTTTCTGCCAAATATGAACTATTTCCTGAGTTATGATTTTTTATGTTTGATATATAGTTTTTTTCCATTGATTTGACATTAAAGTGGATGTGTTTCAGCACTAGAGCAACTGTTAAAAGAATATGCTGGAAAATATGCAACTGGAGATGATGTTTTACTGGTTTGTTACAAATGCTCTATCTGTCTGTACTTCAGTAAACTCATGTATGTATACTATGCATAATGTTTGCTCGGTGTCTACGATTGTGGATTTTAGGTCTTGCACATATAGCGCAGGTTTACGATTTGAGATGGTGAGGATTTTTGCTGAAAATCAAATCCTCTTGGCAATGTCCCATTCGTTCTTTACCTTAGCAACATTAAATCTTTCCTTTCTTAACCTATGACTGAATATTGAGGTTCACTTTCTTCCAAGTTGAAATTATCATCCAAGAGAAATTGACAGGGGTCGAAGAGTGAGGAAGGTTGGGGTGGGGGGTTGGGGGTGGTGGTCCGGGGTGGGTTGGGTTGGGATGGTGTGAAATCTGTTGAAAGAACAAGAGTTTGCATTTGCTAGTTCATTATGCAAGTTCATCTTTTTATGGCACCAAGGTGAAAACCTTTTTTGGATCACAATTTGGACATGTTTCTGCTCCTGGACTGTGAATTTCTGAGATGAAATTATCTAGTTCTATCTAAAGCCAGGATTTGACATCAAATTATGATGATGTTTGTAATTACAATGATGGCAGCAGTGTACCTTCACTTTTAAGCTGCATGTGGCACATGATTCTAGAACTTAAATACTAATTTACCAGAGATTAAAAATTAACTACATATTTCAACTGTGTCATGTAACCTTGCAGGCAGATGTGTTTCTTGCACCTCAGATTCATGCAGCAATCAAGAGATTCGATCTCGACATGGTAATGCGCTGACTCTTCCTATGAGGTTCACGTGTCAGCTTCATCTGTGAGCTTTAAATATCTGACCTACGATTTGTCTTCATAAGAGATTAAGCATTTGAAATAAATTATTTCTAACTTGTTGCATTACTATATCCTTTAAAACCTGTCAAAGTAAACAATATAAGAAAGAGAAAATTACAATGAATCGATGTTTTACATTGGAAAATATAAAATTGGGCTATATATTACATAAATATAGTTGTCTTTTAGTCTTATTTCCTTGAGATAATTGTTTATGGTTATATCATATGTAACTAAAATAAAGTCTTTCCTCTTTCAATTATAACAAGCATCTTGTTCTGTTGTTCTCTAATCTTAAGCTTTACCCACCTATGCGTTAACTTCTTTATGTGCACATGGCAACAAGTTTCTCTTTCCTCACTTCACTGTTTTATGCAGACTGAATATCCTCTTTTACTGAGATTGCATGAAGCATACAGAGAGCTACCAGCATTTCAAAATGCTATGCCAGAAAAGCAGCCAGATTATCCTTCTGTCTGAACTAGTTATACCAACGGGGAGGAGGATATACAATAACATTATACGAATAATGATTAATATACTGCAGCAACTGGAAAGCTTTCTTTTGTGCTCTTCTATTTTTCATCATCTTTTGCAACTATGTTGGTTAAGATATGGGATCAAGATAATCATTACCATTCTTCTTAATATCCTAATGTCTTTATGCTTTCTTGTTCAGGTCAACCTTTTTGATCTTAGCATCTAGCATGCGTTGGGAGTTCTAGCCTCTAGGTTGCACTTTCAAAGCATTTGCATGTAAAAAATTGGATTATTCTATTGCGAGTGGTTGTGATGAATGCATGATCATGAAGATCAAATGAATAAATAATCTGAATTTTCTTGAACTCAGCCTTGTTTTCTGTATTTCCTTTGGTCATATTTCTTTTCTGTTTTGTCAGTTGTATAGCATTCAGGCAAACTAAATTTTTTGGTAAGTGTCACATTCCCATACAAACTGGCTATCTAACTTGGCCAAAAATAGGGGTCCAAAACCTTTCTCAGCGATTTCTGTAATGAAGGCAAATTCTTACTTATGCTCATAACTCTAATGGCAACATTGAAGGCATAGGAAGCAGATAGCAGCCATCCTTGGTATGACAAGTTGAGATATTCGGATGCACCTTAGCTTGAATTTGCCAATGGAATTGGGGATTTTGTAATGGTTTCCAGGCTGCTCCTCAACAAAGAAATCAATTAATGATATGAGACATATTTATCCATCTTGAATTCAAATATTTGAGTTTCAGTTGACATCCAAAACAACAAAATCAACTGAATTATATTCTTGGACACATGGTACCGCTACCAATTGGTTAATAATATCTAATAAATTGATCATCAGTAAATCCACTTTGGTTCTTGATTTGCGCTGAGCCTTTGCTAAAAGACCTCTGTGTTCTTGCTTGTTTCCCTCGCATTGCATAATTTGGCTCCTGAAGAAATGAGGGTTATTTATTTCAATTTTAATCAACCACGGTTTTTCATAGGGCTATTTTTCAGTTTTAAGCTGGGTATAAAGTCAATGTATGTTTTGTTCTAATTTTGACCAGGGGCTTTTTTAGAAAATGTGTGCACAGGAGCTTTAATGGTAAAAGTAACTTCATCCATAAAATTTAGGAAACTTTCAAATTCATGGCTGGTTTCTTTGACTTTTAAGGCGTAACTAACACTCTTTTTTTTTTTTTTCTTAATTTCGTAGTCGTGCTACAAATGAACATATCTTAACTTGTTAAGCATGTTTGATAGCATTCATGTTACATTTTTTTGCCCGCCAACCTTTGAGCAATGTCTAGCACTCGCACTTGTCCAGCAATTACAAGAAGTCACTCAATAGGGGCTAACACCATATCTAATGATGCAAGATAAGTATCCAGCAAGTGTTGAGCTGGTTACTTGATAATTGTTCAACCCTAATTTACATCTGCACTTCAAAATTTTGACTTTTCCAATTCATTTTCTGTCTATTTTATGACTAAACATTGATTTAAGGTAAGCTGCTTTGATATATTCCTATCCTATGTATCAAATTTTGTTGAGCAAACATGACAATTTATTGATTTGATTTGATTTAAGAATGAAGTGAGTGAGCACGGATAATTTGGTGGCTTATTCCATTTTAGTATAAAAATATAATACGGTAACACGTCTTATTAAATGAAGCATGTTATCTAATTTTACAATAAGGTTTGATTTGGCCAAAATTGAAAACAATTAATTCGTCATCTTATACTGCGATCTGTCCTCTTACACAGAATCTTTTCTTAACGGATAATATGACTATTTTTCTTTTATCCTATTTTATAACATAAAATAACTTTGGCATAAAGGAAAAAAAAAACAGTAAATTAATTATCGCTCAAAACTTTTCCCGCCCATTGACATTTTGTTAGCATTTTCTAGTCGTCTTACGAAGTTGCGTTGCCAATTCAACATTTCTCAATGGATCGTCATCAAATCGGGCTGTCAGTTAGCCCCGTCCTAAGACTTCGTGCAGTCCATTTGTAACATTCAATTATCCCAATAACAGCTTCCACATGAGTGCATATTCGACTAATCGCCGAGCTTGGTTTAATTCTTCTTTTGTTTGTGTGTGCAGCTTGAAATTTGAGCAGAAAGTTTGGCGCTGAAGCCATGGCTCAGGTGTGCCTCTTTCTGCATGTGGGAATTAACCTTTTTTTTTTTTGGTTGATATTTATTGGATTCTTTTCTATTCATAAAGCATGTGAAATAAAAGATAGATTAGAGTGAGACCATGAATATTATTGCAATTGTTGAAGATAAATTGTAGTAAGAAATTTATAGGCCCTCATCCTCATATCCCGTACGTTTGAGCCCGGATAAATTTGTGTTATGTTTGATCTGATAACCTCTTCATCTTGCATTTAAATTAACCCATCAATAAGATTGACTATTGTTTGTCATTTGTCATTAGGCTGGTGGAAGTGATTGTAACAGAAAACTGAAACTGTATTCTGACTGGAGGAGTTCATGTGCTTGGCGTGTCCGAATTGCCCTCAGCTTGAAAGGTCCACCTTTACTCTTCTCTCTCAACTCATTTTCTTCTTGTCTTATTCTTCTTTAATTGAGGGGGGAAAAATTGAAACTTCAGTCAATTTTTTGGAGGGATAGAATATGAGTGCAAAGCAATTGATTTGGTGAAGGGAGAGCAGTTCAGCCGTGGTGAGTGTTTGGTTTCGGTTTTGATGAAACTATATTACCAAGTTGGTTTTAAGTTCAACTGTGTTTGATGCTTGTTTTTATAGAATTCACAAAGCTTAATCCTTTGGGTTATGTCCCGGCGTTGATTGATGGACGTTGTGTTCTTTCCGATTCCTTTGCTATTCTATTGGTTAGTCATGTTTACAGTATCTAGAAGAGAAATATCCTCAACCATGATTTTTTATTTCGGTATAAACCGTATTGTTTACAGTATCTAGAAGAGATATATCCTAAACATCGGCTCTTGCCTTCTGATCTTAAGAAAAAAGCCATCAAGTACCAGGTTTGTTGCATTTGCCTTCCTTGGTTTGGTTGGCTTCCCTGCCTTGATGTAATTCATTTTTCTCTGTGATTTATTTCCACCAGTTCCATTCACTTGTAAACTAGTGAATTTCCAGTTATAGCCTAGAATTGGTAAGTTTGGTATCCGATACCATGGTTTTACAAGCCTCTACGTGCAAGTTTGTATTATTCTTGCTAATGAAGTGTGTTTTAATCCAAGGGATTTCAAACTCATTTAATCACAAATAAATGAATTAATGCTTTTATTCTTCTACATGTGTGCGCACGCGCATGCGGCTTTTTCATCTTTTCTCACCTTTATGTTCTGGTTGCAGATCTCCAATATGTTTTCTGCTATGCAATGTTCCAAAGTTATGTTTCCAATTTTGACACCAATGAATTCTGTTTTGTATCCCCAATTGTAGGCTGCAAATGTTGTTTCCTCTAGCATACAGCCTCTTGAGAATCCCCCTGTACTGGTCTGTGTCTGAGACCCCTTTTATTCACGAAATTTGATTGACCTTCAGTAATGTCATTGAAATGTGATATGATCTACATCTTGTTTGCTGCTTTCCTGTTTACAGAAGTATATTGAGGAAAAAGTTAGTCCAGATGAGAAAGTTCGGTGGGCTCAGTATCACATTGGAAAAGGCTTAGCAGGTAAGCCCTACATAACCCACCCTCCCACCCCAATACAGGCACTCACTTCTTTCTATCCAAGAGTAAAAGGATGGAGGGAGAAGAAAATCACATTGTTATGAAATGTTAAAATTAATCATAGGATTAAAAAAAAATAACATTGACTCGCAAGTTGTTGTGAGCCAAAATACAAGCATTCATAAATGTATATGTACACAATTGCATAAAAACATGCCTACATACGTCTGATTCAACAGAAGATTCGCTTTTTAATTATGATTCTTGCAAAAGTGTCTGCCAAATTTGAACTATTTTCCAGAGTTATGATTGTTTATGTTTCATATATGGTTCTCCGTTGTTTTGACTATAAAGCGATTGTGTTTCAGCACTAGAGAAGCTGTTAACAGACTATGCTGGAAAATATGCAACTGGAAATTTTCCTGGTTTGTTTCTACTGCTTCGTCTGTCTTTAATCTGGTAAACTCATGTATGGTAAACGTAATAGTGCTTGCTTAATGTCTATTTAGGTGAGTTTTAGAAGGTCTTGCAAATGTAATAGAGGTTTATGATTTGAGGTGGGGAGGGTTTTTGAAGGGGGGATAGTTTTCAGGTTATCACACTAACAGATGGACTGCGTTACTGGAGTCTGACAAAATAAACTTTCGAATTGATGAAAATCAAAATTCCACTTGGCTATATCTGATTAGTTTGTCCAGCAAAGGACTTATCTTAGTAATAATATTATTAGATCTTTTCTTTCTTAAGTTACTACTGAATATCGAAGTTGTGCTCTCTCCTAAGTGGGAGTTATCATGGAAGAGAAAATGAAAGGAGTAGAAAAAGGAAGGGGTGGAACAAAAACAAGCAGAATGAACGGGGGTATTTTAGCTAGTTCATAACGCAAGTTTAACCCTTATGGAGCCAAAATCCCTATAAGAATATGACCCTCCTTTTGGGATCAGAATTTGGACATATTTCTGCCCTTAGACTACAAATTTATGTGATAAAATAATCTAAATTTTATACTTGTTAGTAGGTTTTGATGTAAAATTGTGATGATGATTGTAATTACAGTGATGCAGAGTACCTTCACTTTTAAGCTGCTTGTGGCATGAGAATCTAGAATTTCATTGCTGATTGACCACGGTCAAGAAATAACTTCATATCCAAATATATCATGGAACCTTGCAGGCAGACTTGTTTCTAGCTCCTCAGATTCAAGGAGTGATTAACAGATTCAATCTTGACATGGTAATTCTTTCCCTACGAGTTTTTTGGATTGCCACATCAGCGAGAGTTATATATCTGACTTCTGATATATATACATATATATATTCTACTGATAATTGATGATAATTTTGAAATAATTAATTTCTAACTTCTAGAGGAAAATACATTCAGTGGATGTTTTTCACTAGAATATAAACTTGTACGATATATGCCATGGTTATATATGTCTTTCAGTTTTGGTCCCTTCAGATCATTGTTAATGTTCTAGCATTTGCATCTAAATTATAATGCTCTCTCATCTTTCTCTTATGATAACAAACTACAGTATCTTGTTTTCTAAATGTTAAACTTTACCTTCCAATCCGTTAACTTGTTATGTGCGTGCGCCAATGAGATTCTCTTTCCTTCACCGGTTTAAATGGAGTGAATATCCTCTTTTGCTGAAGTTGCATAAAGCATGTAGCAAGCTACCAGCATTTCAAGGTGCTTTGCCAGAAAAGCAGCCAAACTATCCTGGTGCGTGAACTAGTTAAACTAGCAGGCTAGGAAGATATGCAATAATGTTGTACCACGCATAGCAGCCAGGCAAGACTTCTGTGTGAACTAGTTAGCCCAGTAGGTTGGAAGGTTATGGGATACTGTTGTACCAATGATGTTTAATATACTAGAGCAATTAAGGACGGGTTGAACTCTTTTTGTACCTTCTCTTTTTGAGTTTCTTGTCAATATATATACAGACACACTCACAGTGCAGCAATTGCAAAACAGTGGTTTTCCTTTGCCTTTCTCCATTTATCTTCATGTGTTGCGTCTATGATTATATGACTAAAGATGATGCAGAAAACAATGCAAGGAAAAGAGAATTGAGACTATAATGCTTTAAACTGTTTTATCCTTTTACATGCAAATGCTTTGAAAGATTAAGGCTATATTTGTTTTCATTTCCAGAAAACATTTTCTCAAAACACACATTTATAAATAAATTTTGAATTAATATCAACCACGTATTATTTTCAGAATTTTAAAAATTTAAAATCAATCGCATGTTCTTATTAAATTTTTTTTTAAAAAATAAAAATAAAAATAAACACTTTTTTTAATGAAAATGTCATAATTTCTATAAAACTGAATATTTAACTTTTGCCAAAAACACTTTAGTCTATAATGTGAGATATGCAGCAGCTTAATGGTTTATAATGGTTATATAAAAAATTTCGGGATAATATCATAGATTATCTTTATGGTTTGGCATAATATCGCTTAAAAATTAATTTTCGTATTTGTATCACTCCACCCCTTAAGATTTGTATATTTTTGTCATTCAAACTCAGTTAACTGTTTTTCTTTGTTTTTTTAACAAATTGATAAGGGCAAAATAAGAATTTCATACAAAACAATTCCAAAGCAAAGTTTTCAACCAATATCAAATCAAACTTTTTAATAAAACAAATGAAGAATATGGAGAAGAAGATGAACCCAACATGCACCATAACACCAGCCACCAACTCACCTGTCGAAACCATCGCCATTCACCAAACTAGAAAAACACTGTTATGAAATGTCTTTGAAACCTTGAAATTCAAACAAGCATCCACAGGAGGGAGGAAAAAAAAATACCACCACACCAATCTAGAAATCCAAGTCCATCAATGAAAATAATCTAAACATAAATAAATTAAACAATAAAAGAAAACTATCAGAGTGTTGCTAGATGTAAGCATTGAAATTTTACTTATAATTGAGAGTCCAATAATGATAACCAGAGACAACAATCAGAAGTCCTTTCTAAACAAGAAGGGACATCGAGAGTCGAACACCAAGAATGGGGTAGAAAAGCCAAGTAGGCTCAAGACTAGTGCGATACCGGTGGGAGAGGTCGAGACCTTAGGAAATTTGATTCGCCCATGCACACGTAAAGGCAATCTGAAAACATGGAAAAAGGGTTGGTGCCTCTAACATTACAGGCATGCGCCTTTAACCTTACAAACGTGCACCTCTAAGCTATAGCCCTACATCAGGAAGAGAGCTCTTTTTTTTTTTGGGAATCGAGGCCTATATAAGCTTACTCGGCTCCCAATTCAGGGCACCAATTTCTGGGCTGAAAAATAGCTTAAAAACACATATTTCAATGGATTTTGAATATTTTCATAAACCTTCTTCACTTTAAATATTTCTTGATATTTTCTCGATGTTCTCAGCGTCCTTTGAAGAATTTTGAGGTGTTTGCACCGATCAAAGGTTTGGCTTCCGATTACATACGGAAATTGGTAAGTTTTTTTTTTAGGGCCTTCTCTTTAATTTAAATATTTATTTGGTTTAGTTTTGCCATGTTTAGGTATAATGAGAAATGATTATGCTATGTTTAGTTTAGGATTAGCATTATTTAATTAGTAGTTAATTTTAGTTTGGAATTAGTGGTCATTAATTATGCATGATTAATAGATAATTAATTGTTAAATAGTAGTTAATTAGGTGGTTAATTAGGGGCTAATCAGGTGATGTTTAGAGGATAGTTATGCATGCTCAGTATAATTGGTTAATGATTAATGATGCCATGATTAATATAGAAATGTCATATTTAGATTAAATGTTTATTTTCATCCATGCTTATTATTGCTAATGCCCTTATTTGATGATGAAAAACTAAGCTTGAAACTCTTTTAGTTTAGAATTATTTAAATTACTTTATTGCAATTATTAAGAGAGAACGTTTTAATCCCTAATCTCTTCCCCTATGTTTGACAGAAATGTAATCAATTCTCCTCTTTTTTTCTATGAATGTATATAAATTGTTATCACCTCGCATGTAATAAAAAGATCAAAGCAGTTGTTTGCATTAGAAAATGTAGGATCAAGATAGGAGAGCATTAATAACCTAAAACTTAGAACTCAATAGACCCTAGTGGAAGCCGGATTAATGTCCGGGCGGGTGTAACCCATACCTAACTTTCTAAAATCATCTCTGAAAGGTGGATGGGTAGTTGGGTCTAGAGAAGTAAGGGATCGGCTACTGTCACTCAGTTTTTTCCATGGTTAATTACTTGGGTGGTGACTTCATCAATTCTCAGGGTCTTGTCTGTGATTTCATTCGTATGGTTCTCCAAGCATCCGAAAAGAGCTTTGGAAATGCGGTGTCGAGATTCCAAGCGCTTGGAGCAGGATGGAAGCCCCGCTCACACTAGATACAATCAATCTGCTCCACTACCATCACATCAAATTTTTGCCCTCTGTCATCTCTGCAATTTTTATTGCTCTTTTCATAGTCCTCCTCTCATTGCTCGCCCTTTCGATGTTCTAATTCAAATAGTCTTGATCACGTCATGCCCAAACAATCACCAACAACCACCTAAACAACCATACTCAACCACGACGCATCACCCAAAAAGTCCAAACATTAAGCTACAAGGTCAAGTCATGGTAGCTGCCATCAATCACCATAATGGGGAGGGTTTTACTCTCTGGAGTCTTCAATGACCATGCATCAACAACCACAATCAACCACCATCCAACATCGATGAGAAGCACTATGCTACTGACACATCCATGATCACTACCAAACTAGACACTAGGCCAATTTGGGTTGTTGTGAAAAGAAACGCTTTTGTTTTATAGCAACAACAACCTAACCTAAGATGTTTGGGATTCCTTCTCAACTTGGTTTAAAAAGTTGTTGTTAAAAAAAAAAAAAAACTTTGATAAAAGAGTCTAAAAGAATGGATCCACCTACTTTTGAAAATCAACCTCTTCTTGTAAGAATTGAAATGTCAAAATTGCCTTCAATAGAAAAAATATAAATTTATCCTTATTTATGAAAGTTTTTATATTAAATTATACTTATAATTAAAATAAATTATTAATTATGTTCATAAAATATTTTTTGAAAAAGACTTTTAAAACTGGTCGGAATTGTCGTCGAAGATGTTGCCAGACCAAAAATGGAACAGTCGTTTATAACTGTCACCAGAGCACGTCTGGTAACACCCTTACCATCATATTGTTTGTCGGAATGCGATCCATGCAATGGTAGAGGTATTTATGACAAAAGATTCGGTGCTTCATGATGAAACTCTGACAACCAAAACTTTTGTTGTCTTTTACGGCAAAAGTCCACTGCCTGAAAACTTTCTATTGTAGCATAGATCTAACTAAGCTAATCAATTCTATATCAGCGGTGTTGTTGAATGCGCTCTAGTGACAGTGGCTAACGATTGACAGTGGTGACAGGCTGGTGACCCTCCAGTATTTTTTTATTTTTTCAAATTTCTTAAATAAATTTAATTACTTAAAATTAAATGAATATAATTTAAATTAAAAATATATTAAACAAATCCAATAAATATTATTAATTAACATAAATACAAATCATATTTATTTAATATTTATAATTTATTATATCTTTATAAGTTTTAAATCATTATATAAATAAGTATGTGGATTTTTCGTATTAAATGTTAATTTTTAAATCAATGTGATCATGACATAAATTAAAAAATTAAATTTGAACTTTGATATAAGTTATACTTATACAGTTATTCATTTTACTTATATTACTATATAGAATTTATTCTAAATAGTTAAAAAATTAATTATAAATTCGATAGATAAATATTACAAAATAATAATATACATGTCTATTTTAGTCATTTGTATATAATAAAAGCTAAAGTAACATCAATCCCAAACACCTCCATTCGGCTTTTAAAAAGTAAAACGGTTTTTAAAAGTCGATTTACCAAACATCCATTTGCTTTTTCCTAAAGTTGATTTTTTCTACAATAAAGCAAAAGCTACTTTTTTTCACAGCAACCCAAATTGTTCCACCATCATAGCTGCCATTAACAACCACCAAATGCCCAAATAACCTTCAACAGCCACCATTAACAACTAACAAATGCCCAGACACAACCATCTGAACAAGGCACAATAAAGAGAAATGGTTTTGGGTAAATTTTATGACTTGGGGTGGATGATTTGTGAAGATATTGATCTGGACAAATTTTTAGGTTTCGATCGATGTGGGTATTATCATTATCATAACGAAGGGGTTAATTACGGTAGTTTTAGGGGTTGTTAATTAATAGTTGACGATCCAACTTTTATTATATTTTCTTATTATAATATAAGGGTAAAATATACTTTTTTTTCATGTAGATGACAAAAAACTAACATAATCCTAGATGATAAAAATACGAAAATATTAAATGTTAAGGACTGTGATCATATGAGTAGGCAAATTCATTTAGGGCGTGTTTGATGCGCTGTATAACGCTACGTTGTATAACATTAAGAATTAATAAGGCGTTTGGTACGGGATTGTATAGTATAACGCGGATACTGTAGCAGATATTGTAGCGGTACTGTTTGCATAAAAGTTAAGCGTTTTTATACCAAGTCTACCCATGGTATTACACCGTATAAGCTTATTTTTGTCTCAATTTTCACTAATAAATACAAAAAAATTATATAAATTAAATAGTTATATATTTATATAATTAATAAATACTTTATTAAATATTTAAATAAAAAATAATTATTTAAATAAATAAAAAATTTAATAATTAAATTTTTATTTTAAAAATAATTTTAATTATTATTTAAATTTATTTTATATTTAAATTAAATGTTTTACATATAATTTTTTTGGGTTTTATCTAATACAACAATATTCTATCAAACATAATATAGTATTATGTTTTATCTAATCTTATCTTATACTATCCAATCCAATCCAATCCAAGTAAATTTATACTATCCTATACAATGTTATACAGCGCATCAAACATGCCCTTAGTGATATGTTCATTCAATAGGTGTCTATTACCGTATCCAACGATGTAAAATAACTATTGAACAAGTGTTAAGCTGGCTACTTGATAATTGTTCAACTTTTACATCTGCATTTAAATTTTTTTTGTACTTTTCCAAGTCATTTTCTTTCGATTTTATGACTTAACATTAATATAAGCTAAGCTGCATTTATATATTCCTATCCTATATATCAATTTTGTTGAGCAAACATGATAATTGATTGATTTGATTTGATTAAAGAATGAAGTAAGCGAGTACGTTTAATTTGGTGGCTTATTGCATTTTAGTAAAATATAATAGGAAAAAAAATTCAAATTAGGGACCTCTTTGATAAATTATCTTGTTCTTGAAAATTTGCATATTGTTACCCTATCCGACGGTGCATCTGACAGTGTTCGATAAGTGTCCAATATATTAGATATTCAACAAAGGGTCATAGTATGCAAATTTTTAGGGACTCGGATATTTTTTACAATTCACACTTAAATTTGGGACATTTTCAAAATTTTTCCATATAACATGTAACTTATCCAATAGAGTAGATTTTCTATATTTAAGACTAACTTGCTTTGAATTAAAAAAAAATTAACATTTTACTATTTATAAAAAATAAGCCACCTAAATATATCTTTATCTTGTTAGACGTTGGGTTAATGTCATGGACTACCCCTACCTTTTAGCTTAATTCATGCAAATGAACGTTTTGTACTTTTGTCTAAATTTGACCTATATGTCTTGAAAAACTCGTCATGGACCATACTTCTGTTACTTGTGTCATTAGATAGATGTAAATAAGTTGATTTTGAAAGGATAGATTAGTCATTTAAATAAACATAGTGAACAATATAAAATGGGAGTCACATCAAACAAAAATATAACAAAATTAGTACAAAAATATCATAAAAGATATTACAATAAATTCTCAATTTTAATTAAATCAATTAGAAAAATAATTCCAACTCCAATACAAATATGAATCACTACAAAATCAATAGAAAAATATAGAGCTTGTTATCAATACTGCTTTTGTTGAATTCAACTTCAAGTCTATGAACTCCTTCATTATTTCTATCTTGCCGTCATCCTTGATAAACTCCTCACAACTTTAAAAATCTCCTCTTCTTCTTCCTCCTTGAATCTAGTTCTACATTAGCAGGTATTCTAAAGACTATTTTCTTACATTTTCATCAGTGGTTGTTGAGGAAAAAGAGGTTGGAGAGGATATTGCTATTGCCGGTAGTAGTGAGAGTGTGGAGAAGGACGTCACAAGTTTTGCCGTGAGGCTTAGAGGCAAACGAGGGTGCATTGACGGCATTGGGGTTAGTGGTGGAGAAGAATTTAGTGCAGCAAAGGTAAGGAGTGGCGATGGAGGAAGTGG
Organism: Boswellia sacra; assembly: GCA_013180625.2. NCBI lineage: Eukaryota > Viridiplantae > Streptophyta > Magnoliopsida > Sapindales > Burseraceae > Boswellia > Boswellia sacra. The sequence goes on along the minus strand of SNVD02014099.1, from coordinate 761,213 downwards.
GGGTAGGGGTTGATTTGGATTTGTTTATTTAAGTCTTCTTTGATTTTTCTATATACAATAGGTCAGCAAATACCGAATGCCCTCAAAGTGTTCGATGGATTTCCTCAACCAAATGGATTGCTTTTAAGCTTGATTGGAGTAAGTTTCGTGAAATTTACACCAAATGACCCTTTACCCCACCTATTAAGTAAAAATATCCCTTTTTCAAATTTAACTATTATTAACCCGTTTTAGTAAAGGAAAATACCTAAATACGAATAGAATTTGAAAAAATAACAACATAAAACATCAGCCTCTCACCCCCTGTCGTGTAAACATCACGACGCATGGACTAGAATCCATTAGCTCGTCTCCGCTGGTCTCACTTCGCTGTTGCATCATTGCAGCTCGTCTCACTCCATTGTCACACTCGCATCCTGCTCGCCTTGCTCGGTCGCAGTGGTCCTGTCCCGCTCACCTCCATCGCTGCTCGCTTTCGACACTATCAAGTCAGACCTTGCCTACGCCGTTGTTGGCGTCTTGCTCGCTTCTGGTGTGGCAGCTTCGAATCTAGCCTTGGCCGCTCTACTCGTTGAAAAATTTAGATTGGTACCTCTATTTGCCCTTCTCATAAAATATGTCATTTTTATATTTGAAAATGTCGTCCTCGTTTTTTTTCCTATCAAAACAAAGATTAGAAAAATTGAAGAGCAGTAAAATTTAAAAGATTTCGTGCATTTTGAAATATGCAATTCACGCAAGTAGTTGATGGACAATTAGCTTTTTTGCTTTCTTAAGTTTAGAAGTGACAATTTTTTTACCTTTTCTCTTTGTTTTGATTGAGGAGGATGGTGGAATTTTAAACAATGAAAACTAGATGTATCATTGGATCATAGCTGCAAAGATGTGGTGAAGTGTAGTTGAAGGAATTGAACAGATCAAGGTTACCCATTTTACCTTTGAGTCTCTTTTTCCAAATTTCATATCCCTCTAAACCTACAAAATACAAAATTCCCCTAGACTTCACAACTAATAGAAGTATTATGCATGATAACAGATATACTTCAAGGGACTGGCGTACATTGATTTCTACTAACTTAAAGATGATGTTAATTTTAAATGAAGTGGCTCTACTCTTAATATGTGTTATAGTTGCATAGTCTATGAGCATCAGCCATTAAATGCTATTCCAAGTTGATAGTATCAGTTTAATCCAGACTGTTTTCTACTTACAAATCTATTATCTCTTGTTTTTCAACATTTAGAACTACCATTAACTTGACCTATGGCTGATTTGGTGACATATCTCTGTTTGAGATTTTAGCTGATCTGTCACACCCCGCACCCGATATAGCAATATTGCAGCGCAAAGGAGCTTGCCAAGGGAACACAGTTATCGCTATGCCGAAATCCTCCCTTAATCTTTAACTGATCGAATACCTGAGGTACACAACAGACTAGTGAGTATGAAACTCAGTAAGCAGCTAGAATTATAAAAATTGGTGTAACACTTAAAATAAAACAATTAATGGCGATAACCATTTAAGAATATGGCTACTATTAAATACTTATTCCATAAATCACTGACTACTGTTCATTTCTTGGTATACAAGCCACCAGTGCCCTACTAAGAAAGTCATAAAATTGATTTCACTATTCAAGGATCGCGCCTCTGCATGAGGGAACTGGCACGGCGATACCAAGTTTCTGATTTTTAATCCATTGTAAATTTCAGTTTTGCACTCCCGCGCCAAGGGAGGGGCACACATGCACCAACTCTTTATTCTCTCTTACTTGAATCAGTGCAAGTGACGCTCCAGCGTGAGAGGTATGGCGCAGCGATGCCAATTCTCTGCCTATATCTCTTTAGATCCGTTAAAGATGCACTCCTGCACCATTTAATTGTGCTCTTGCGCCAACCTTGTATCATTGGCAATTTCTTAGACCAATTACTCTCTTATCCAGTCATATTTCTAATTCCATAAATACCTGTCTATGGGTAAACAAGCATGGCTTTTCCATGTCAAAGCTTATCACATACACCCATACATACACCCATTTATATACACATGTCTCATTTACAAATAAACTTTCCACAAGTCTATCACATCCTCATGTGCTCCCATAAACACATAAATCATTCACACATGAGTTTCCACAAGCTAGCTACATTGTTCATATGGATATCCATTTCACATAATTTCGGAAGCTTCCATAGTACAGTTACAGATACTTAGGAACAGTGCTCTCTAATCAAGGTAAGACTTATCATATCACAGTCAGATCACATATATGGGCCCATATCACATAGCCACCCATTGACGGCATCCGTAGGCAAGGCATCGTTGTAGTAAGTATTTATCATATTCTCACATTGCACGAATCCGCCATCACCCAAAGGTGGCAGCCACTTTGTTCTGCCGGACTCTATCCTGCCATACGGAATAGTACATATACACAGAGATGCCTACACTTGAAATAACTCAATGCTAGTTTGACAATCCAGGCGACACCGGGCCCATGCTATCAAATCCCATGTAGGGAAACACATGGTCCAAACCTCCCCTTAAGCTATGAGAGCTAAGTATCCTAAGTTGTGGCATGCCACTCACATATCAGTTTTCATATTCAGTCACATAAGTGAAGCTCTATATTAAGCTTTCACTCACATATCACATTTCACATTTCAGTCACATAAATGAAGCTCTATGTCAAGCTTCTAACCCAATCACAACATATCACAATTCATCCACCATAATGCTAGCATTTAACGGTATCACATTTCACATTTGACATTCAATATATTCCCATGGGCTTGGCATGTAATTTTAAATTCATAACTCATGACACAGTGATGCATGCCTTCACACATCACAATATTGCAGTTCACTATCATAATTGAGGTTCTACGTAGGCTTCTCATTAATCACATATACGTTCATAAATACAATAGGCCTACATATCACATATACACACACCGTTTCATTGGCAATGTTATTCAAGCCATATCATAACAAATTCACATACATGAGGGCATATTCACATTTCTATATCTCACACACATAGAAGTTACACCAACATGTAAATCACATACACATCAAGGTGTATGAAATCACACATTTCATAAATCACTATAAACCCCAATCAAATCATTTCCTATATCAAGGTCCATGTATTCATGGCCCCAACCACATTCCATCAACATATTTCGCATATATTCACAAACACAATTATTAAATACATTTCATTAAGAGTTAAGATCTGTTGTGTCCTCCAAGGGGGTCTAGCTACTTACCTGATTAGTCTCGCCTCTTAATTTTGTTTTCCTGTATTTCTTAACAAGCAGTTGTTTAAAGTTCATCTCTTCTTCTTCTCCTTCCTCTCTGGTAATCATTGTCATAGTCATGACACATTGATCAGTGTCTATTTAGAAAGAATTAAACCCCTTATAGGTTAACAACAGTCCAACCAACCAATAACATCATTTATTAAACTCTATCACACATACATATCGGTTGGATTATTATAATAAGGGATTATTCATTCCAATCATCACCAAACTTCGTGAAACTCAAATAGACATACATATTATAGTCCATGAATTTTATTCAGTCAAAATAAGGTCATATACCCCTTAAAAATACTTAATTTCATTCACACAGCAAATCTGTCTGTAGACCTCTCACCTGAACAGTACAAATTTGAAGAATTTTATAAAATTATACAATAATCAAATCTCTACCAAACTTTTCAGTCTAGAACTATACACATATAAGAGTCATTCCACCAAAAATCATGATTTTATAAGGAGCTTAAGTCAGTCAAATGAAATTTCCTCCATATGCTCTTTTATGGAAATTGTCATTCACAATTCTTTAAGTCCAGTTTGGGAAATTCATGAAAATTCATACACAACTCTAAAAATTATGAAAATTTACAGTATAACAGAAAACATATCGAAGGATTTTCATATTAAAAATCAAGAAATTTTACAAATATTTGCCCCCTCAAATCGAGTTCATTCCCCATGCCCTGTTCTAAAATAGGGGAATTCACAATTTCAAACCAGAAATTCAAAAATTCATTACAATTTATACACTACGAATTTTTGAGTGTTTTAAAAATATATAAACTTCTTGATGTGTCTAGTTTATCATATGAAAATTTCAGAGTCAGAAAACAACCATGGAATTTATGAAAATTTTCGGACTTAGCACTGTTCAGGAAAACAACTCTGCAAGATTCATGCTCATACTTTACTTCTAGCTTCCTAGCATCATCAAATCTTTAAATTCTTCCATAATTCACTCTAATTCATGTTTTTCTAGCCATTTATAGCATATGGCTAACATGAAATATCACAAACAATAATAAACAATCACTTAATTGCATAGGTATGGCTAGATCTAGAGAGAGAGAAGTGAATCTTTACCTCTTGGCCTTTTGTTTCCTTCCTCTCCTCTTGAGGGAAAAATAGGGAGAGAGGCTGCTGGACGTTTCAAAGAGAAAGGGGGAATAAAAATGGGTTTTTCTAAAGTCTAGGGGGTTTATATAAAAAAAATGAAGGAAAAAACACAATTCAGCCCCTCATTTCCTTAATTCTTTTAATCACCTCCCCCAATCCTTATTTTATTACAATAACACCTATACCCAACACATATGTATATGGTAACATAAAAATATCATAATCATTAGTAAACTTTAGGGTGTTACATGATCAATGCAAGGGAGGTCTCTGTGGGGTAACCAGCAGTTATTGGTTAGCTGAGGGTCCTTTGAGGCCAAGATTAATAGTGGATACTTGTACGTTGAGTATTAAAATAGGAAAAGTTAAAGAGAGTCAAAGAAATAGTTTTTGATCCATTTCTTTCCTTCTTTCTTTTTAATATTTTAAATCTATATATGTATATGTGTATATATAATTCCTTTTCTTGGGAAGTAGCTTTTAATGTGTGAGTTAAAGATAGATTTTTTTTTATAAAGTTCTAATGACATGAGATAACCCTACGAGTTGGATTGAGTGCTTAAAGGATCTCTAGTTTTAGCTAAGATATTATGGGTTTCCTCCACTTAGGGTCACCTGCTTACAGATATTATCCCAAAGAGAAATCAAATTGTGCTTATAGATATTATCCCAATGAGTTAAAGGTCGGATTGGAGTCAAGTTTCAATAAATCAAATCGTCTTTGGCTGGCTCAAAATTCTTTATTTTTTTAATTTCCAGATTCTATGTTGAATCATTTTTTTCGTATCTTATTTTGACAAGTCAAGCACACATATGAGATGTTCCAAGAAATATGAATCAACCCTTCACCAACCTTATTTTTGACAAGATTTTTAGTTGCTGTAACTTTCTTTTCCAACTTTTTAACTTCTTTTCTTAGGTGTAAACATAGAAAACCAAATTCAGACGCTCATGAAAAGTGTTTAAAAATATCTTGTACCATAAATATGAAAATCTTGTACGAACATAGGCAAATTGTTTTGTCTTGTAACATTAAAATAATTGCATAAACTCTAATTAAGGACATACAATATGCATGTCTAGAATCCCATTGTCCCATTAAGGACATACAACTTTCTATAGTTTCTTTGATTTTAAACTTGAAATTTCTAGTTGAATTATCCTGCAATGATTTAGTTTCTTATAAAAATGCTAAAGAAAATAAATATAATCCAACTCCAAGCCATATAGTAATTTGCAACTTTTCGATAATAGCATAGCTACCATGTAACATAAATATGGAAACTGTACCAAGCTTTCCTACTTTCGAAATTAATGATCGTTATTTATTTTTTTCCCATTAAAATGATCTACACCTACAAACTTAATGTACCAACTTCTTAACATATTGAAAAATCACAAGAGATAGACTCATATAGTTTTAGCATTGCAAACATGTATTGAGAATTTTAGCATGGTAACTAAAAAGACCTTTAAGCTTCAACTACACCTTTTGAAACATAAATGGAGATAACCTACTTATGAAAATAATTGTAGAATATGCCTCTCCTTTGTTGTTGAAGCTATACTCTTGGTTGACTTGTAGCCAATATTCTAAACATGTCTTATAAGCTTACTCATTCTTTTTGCCACTATGGCTAATGAAATTTGCTTCATCATTGATAGATAAGCACACATGAGGCACAAGTGGGACTGTTGTGGTATATTGAGAATGTTGCTTATGCAAGAAAACTCTTATCTGCTATAATGCACTTAACATGCACAACTTAATAAATTTGATTACCATGATGGTTAACTGTTTTATTATTTTTTTAAGGGTCTAACTTTGAAAAAATTTGGTATCTGCAACTTTTCTTTTTTAATTATTACTTTAAATCTTATATGTTGCTTCTATGATACAGGGATTGTTAGAGGAATTTACACATTCCAAGGTTTGTTCTACATGACCACACCTGTTCCACTTAGCACCTGGGAAAAGGTTGATCTTTTTTTTGTAGGCAATTCATCCATTTTCCTGCTTGCTTGTTGTAGGTAAATAATTCAGTCCATTTGATTCTGAATAATTAATCTGTTTGTTTTTATTTACTTATTTATTTATTTGTCCTGAAGCATATATAGGATTATAACTTAACTGCTATGTCAAGTCTTAAGCAATTGTTCTGTTTATTCTTATCTATTGAAGAGGTGATTGACATACATTGTAATATGTAAAGGGTTTTTTCAGAGATGGTTAAAACAAAGAAAAACAAGGTATCCAGTGGGATGAGAACTAAGAAAGGAAAAGAAACCAAGGTATCAAGGGAGAAACGAAAGACAGAGAAAGAAAGGATGCCCATAGACGATGAAAGCCCACATGAAGAAATGACAGTTGATGAGGTCGGTTGGAACACCCTCTATTTACAAAATACTTATACATAGTTATCCTTTCTTCTTATTACGGTATTCAATATTAACGAAATGGTATCATCCTTACAACCTAAAATCAAGGACATAGATTTTTTTTCCTACAAAGATAGCTTAAGGTCAAAAATCAGTAAGGTTTTGGACAACATTCAGAACACAGTTTCAACCACTCAACTGAAATTGTTTAAGGATTCATGCTTTGGCCATTTCCTAGACATGCACATAATACAATTTTCATCATGCATTTTTCATAACATGCTTTTGAGGGAAGTGCACAGTGATGGAATGACCTTTCTTGTTAATGGAAAGAAGGCAACATTTTCATCAAGAAAGTTTGCGTTGGTTACGGGCTTACGGTTTGGTAATTTCCCAAGTTATGATATGGGGAAGAAAATCCCTAAAGAACAAAGCTTGTGCCATGGGCTACTTGGCGGAAGAGTTAGGTTCAACCATGGGGAATTAGAAACGGCATTCCTACAAAGCCCAGACAATGATGACATGCTAAGAGTGAAATTAGCAATGTTGTATTTCTTGGAGTGTGGGTTGTTATGTAAAGAACCAATAACTAAAATTAGGATAGATCATATTCATTTGCTTGATGAAATCAACGTGTTCAATGCTTATACTTGGGGCCAAAAATGCTTTGATATGACATTAAATAGCATGAGAAACAACATTTAGGATCAGCTTAGCAAGCAGAATGCTAAGAAATTGAAGAAGAGCACACACAAAGAGCATTATAACTTACATAGGTTTTCATATGCATTTCAGTTAATCGTTTTCTCTTTTGTTGTCCTCTGTTTAATATCTTATAACCTAATTACATCTTCTTTTCATGTAATAGGTGTAGGATTATGAGACATTTGACCAATCTAATCTTAGATTGGCAATTAAGTTGGAAAAAGAGTTTGCATTCATTTTTAGGTGGATTACGAGAAGTTACCATACCAATAAGGAAGTGCAGGAGATCATTTTCCGTCAAAGTCAAGTATAGACCTATGAAATATATATCTTTGGATTTAAAGTAAGATGTATAATACATTTGAAAACCTTTCAATTTATGTACATTTCATAGGTTCAAGGTGAAACTCAGTTGCACGCACAACCATGTAAGTCCGCCAAGCCATACACTTTCCACTTTTTGCATTATAGAAAATTAAAGATTACAAAAACAAGGTTTTACACTTAAACATGCTTCAGATAAGGGGGCAAGAGATTAGCATATGGCACAAGATGGAGCCACGTCGCCTCCTAAAGAAACTGACAATACATCTACCACTTCACTTCCTAGAGTGGACTCAGTTCATCATGGACCGGCTATCCGTTCAAGTATCAAGGAACGATTATATCACATGGTAATATTTATCATTGCTTAATTTGTTTTTAACATTATTGTTTTACTATTGCACAGTACATTTATACTTCACTCTTGTCATTCTTATTTTGCAGAATGAGAATATTGTCCACATAGAGGTTGAAATAGGCTATATTCGGACCACATAACAGAAAAGGGAGGATGACATCACCAAATGACTTGATCTGATAGAGAACTCGATTAATCAAATAATTTCCTTTCTACAAGTTGGATACGAAGATTCAAGATAGCAACATAGTTCTCCTTTTCTAGTGAGTAGTACTTTTACTTTCTTTTTTCTTTTGTTATCTACAATAAAAATTCAGCATCTCATGTTATGTTATTAATTATAGGTTTTTGATGACTCTTTGAATACTTCATTAAGAGAGTGTCATAATGAAAAATACATTGAGGGAGCCAGCCACCAAATGCACTAACACTCATGATGTTGATGTTGTCAATCGGGTTTCAGAACCCAAACGTGAGAAGAATACCCACATATTGACAACCCTACCAGATGTCACTTGAATAAGTCAAAGACAAAAGGTTTACTTGCATAAGTGGCCAACGACATGTGCAAAAGTTTGTAGACCTCCTTACACAAATCCATTGAAAAAACACAAACTAGAAGATAAGGAGGCCTTGAAAGAATTGAATACTTGGCTGCAGAATAAAGAAGATGATGGGAAATTATAAGTATGGATCATCCTTTCATTACTTATGTGTTTGGTTTAAAAGCATCCATTCTTTATTTACAAATTTCTTTGGGTCAAAAGCACATTCATGTTTTTATAAATTGCTTTTGTATTAATGCTAAACTAGTCTAGTTCTTGGTGATAAGAAGTTCTTTAGAGCTCTTTCCAAACCTAGAGAGTGGTTGTGTGACTCGGTATGTATGGAAGTCAACATATTTGTGCGTGTCATTTACTATCTACTTTCAACTAAAATCTATTCATGATTACAACACATAGATGCCGTATTTTGGTTCATAAGGCACAGATACACAAATCAAAGTGGTCAATATGCCATAATGGATTGTTTTTTTTTTTTTAGGTTTGTATGTAATCATAATGAAGTGATTTAGAAGAAATCATGATTTCTTGTGTATATTGATTCAATAAACTGCCTTGTGTGATGTGTAACAAATCTTGTGCTCAAAATTCTTATTATTTAAATAACAACAACCACTTTGGTCCGAGCACAATGACAGATGCATCCAATATGCTAAAAGTTGAAACCAAATATCAAGACATCTCATGGTTGTTCGCGGATAAGGTGAGTATAAAAAAAAAATAACACAACTTCATATCTATGAATATGTTTGTTTTGCGATATTGTCTCACGTGCATATTTGTGTGTTTGGTCACTTCTTAGGTTTTCACCCCAATAAATGTTGGGCAAATTCATTGGGTGTTGGGAGTAGTTAACTTGAAAGAAAACAAAATCGATGTATATAATTCGGACCACAATCTATACACGGATGATGAATTTCAAAATCAACTGAAGCCATATGCGCATATGATTCCTTTATTGATAAAGGCCATTGATGTGAACCATAGTGGTGGTACGGATCTATGGCTGGTGATTCGAGTTCAAGGTGTTCCTCAATAACACATAAAGTGTCACTTTAATAATCACTAAACTTGTTTCTTTTTATGTAAGTTATCATGAACAAGCAACTAACCATTACATTTTTTTTCTTTTTTAGTGGATATTGTGGAGTTTTTGTTATATTGTACCTCCGTTGTCTGACTATTAGTGAGTCAATGGAAAATATACGTCATGCAGATTATGCTCGAAACTATAGAAATGAGTTAGCTACAGATATGTTTGATATGAGATCATAGAAATGAGTTATTAAACCATGTTTACATTTCACATTTCCCAAACCATGACAAAATGTACCATTTTTTTTAGTTTCTTCACACTCTATCAAGTACCTAACATATATCATGGACTTGGAACTCTTCCCAATGTATGTAATATTCTTTTGGATATGTCTTTGATTTAAGTGAATGAGTAATTGCGTTCTAATAATCTTTGTTTATTTTAGCGTGTTACTGTCGATGTATAAGTGCTTGAATAGTAGTGTCCATTTGGCAAATATATGCAGGTTTTTTTTTCTCTCGTAAAAGTATTCATGAACACAGATCTAATAATTACCAACGATGATGGCAATTCAAATCGTGAACAAATAACATTGCTCCATAGTGTACCATTACAAAAATGACAATGAGTATAAGGAAATTGAAAGAAATTATTGGAAGAAATTGTTTTACACGACCCTATTCGACTAAGTGCACGACAGTGTCGTGTAAAATTCCTGAACCAATGTCATTTGCACAACTAAGTCGTGAATAGGTACATGAGAACCCAATTGTGCAAAATTTCAAAAGTCATTTTTTGAACGAATGGCTCTGAACGAACACGACATAGTCGTGCAAAGCAATAGTGTGAATTTAGAATGTTGTTAGCAGTTCCTGCACGAATGGGTCGTGCAAGTGGCACGACTGGGTCATGCAAAAAATAGTTATTTATATAAAGTTCTCATTTACTACACGACTTGGTCGTGTAATATTCCATATTTCACTTTTTTGCACGACCCCGTCGTGCAAAAAAAAAGTGATATTTTTATAAAGTTCTTATTTACTAGATGACCAAGTCATGCAAATTGCACAAGTCATGCAAAATTCCAGATTTCACTTTTTTGCACGACTAGGTCGTGCAAAAAAAAAAAAGATATTTTCATAAAGTTCTCATTTACTTACACGACCAGGTCATGCACGTTGCATAACCATAGTCATGCAAAAAAATAAAGCAAATCATTATGTTGTTTATCATTACTGCATGACTTGGGGTGCAAAATTCCACAATTTAGTTCTTCACATGATGGGCACTTATACTAAGACATCGTAGTCGTGCGATGCAATAGTCCTTTTTTGGATGTAATGCTAGTCATGTTTTCTTCATATTATAGATAATTACCATGTAAGACTAATAATATTGCATTTCATTGAAATGGCTAACCTGTATAGTCGTTTTGTGGATGTTAAAAGTGCTTGACTAGTAGTATCCAGTTCAAATATATGAATGTTTTTGTTTTCTCTTGCAAAAGTATTCGTGAACAAGCAATTACTAATTACGCACGGTTGAGGCAAGTCAAATCATGACCATTACAAAAAATGACAACGGTTATAAGGAAATTGAATCGAACATATGTACTTTTGTGCACAACTATGTCTTCCAAATTGCTAGACTGAGACATGAGAAATTATTGGAAGAAGTTGTTTTGCACGACCCTATATGGCTAATTGCATGCCAGTGTCGTGCAAAATTCTTGAACCAATGTCATTTAAGTCATGAATAGGTACAAGAGAACACAGTTGCGCGAAATTCCAAAATTCACTTTTTGCATGGATGGGTCATGAAAAAAATAGTGAGCTTTTAAATGTTGTTCATAATTAGAGCACGACTTGATCGGGCAAAATTCCAGAATTGATTTGTTGGCACGACTAATCGACTAACTGTTGACATGACTAACCGTTATACATGAACGACTTCAGAATAACTTTTGTCACTGAAGTCATTAGTCAACAACATCAGCCACTTCATTGTCCAACCTAACGATTACAACACATACATGCATTCCTTCAAGTAATGCTTTTAATAAGTAATAACAAACTAATAAACATAAACAATTGAAAACTGTTCAAAGTGATAATAACTATATGACATAATAATTTGAAAGACAAAGCATGCAACCCCAACAAAAATGATAAAGAAAGGGCCCATAGAGGACATAGGTTTTCGCCCCAATGTGGTTTTTATCATATTCATGTTTTGGTCACTCCCAACTTGGCATGTACGAAGCCCAAACTCTTCTACCTTTATTTATGAGATCATATATTATGACCTAAAATAACCAAAATAAATGAGCAATTATTAGTTATAAACAAGAAATGTATGCCAACTCATTATAAGGACAATATTTAGACAAGAAATGTATACCACCAATATCATTTGATGGAGCCTTTTGATTTCTTTGGGTTGACAATGGATTCGTTCAATGGCATGTCTTTTGATTATGACTTGTGCCACCACACCTCCCACATTTATGTAATGTCCTTTCTTTACCCAAAAACGAAATTCAATTCCTTTTTTGGTGACCCGTCCATGAGACTTTGTAGGGGCTAATATTATAAACGCTTCAACTTTATCTGGGATGTCCCATTCCTCTGACGAACCGACAGGATAGATAGTCTCCGCCTAAAAAGCTAATAGGACTTCAGACTTATCAAAGTGATGACAAAAGATATAGATAGATAAGTTACGAACTCTACACACTACAATAACATGTTTGCATGGTAATTGCTCAACCTGGAATTCTCGACAGCTACATGCTCTTGCAGGCAAGTCTACATGACCATCTACATATCCATCTTTAACAGTGAACTCGTGTAGGCTAATTGGTACTACTCTACAAGAAAGTCCTTCCTCATGCCTATTCTTCAATTGTCTTTTAGCTTATGTTGTTAATGGAGTTTTCATGTTAATTACTTTTTCCCTACGTGCAGAAAACCATTTTTACAACACCTCTGATCTAATATGATCTATTAGCTTCACAATGGGAAACTCTTGTGCTTTCTTAAGAACACCATTTAGGCACTTTGCAATATTGGTTGTCAAAATACTATACCTTCCTCCATCAAAATGGGAACAAGCCCACTTGGCATACCCAGCTTCATGTAGATAGTGTGCAATACATTGGTCGATACCATTAATTTGTCGCATTAGCTTCTTAAACTCACATTGACGATGAATGTTGCTCATCGTAAAGAAAATATCATTTATAACCACATCTTTGAATTTGGCCCTAAGGTTTTGTGAGATATGATACACACAATTTTGTGAAATATGATACACATAAGCACCATGTTGAGCATCAGGAAACACTTTACCCACCCCTTTGCCTATGCTTTTATGACGATTAGAGATTATTACAATATCTTCAATAGTATCAACAACATACTTCAATTTTGTTAAAAACCATTCCCAAGATGCATCGTTTTCAAAGTCAACAACGCCAAATGCTAAAGGATAAATTTTATTATTACCATCCGTGCATGCAGCCACAAGCAAGGTGCCTCTATATTTGCCCTTCAAAAAAGTCTCATCTACAGCAACGACAAAACCTTATACAAGTTTTGAAGCCACGTATGGAAGTACCTAATGCAAAAAAGAAATATAAGAAATGGTCATGTGGATTAGTATGTATATGAGTGATAGTGCCATGATTATGCTTCTTTAACATATGATGATATCTTGGTAATAACCTGAATGAATCTTCTGGTGAACCCTGAACCAACTCTAACGCATGCTCCCGTGCTCACCATGCCTTTCCATAAGAAATATGAATTCCATACTTTTTTGCTACATCATTTATAATATCATTAGGCCTATAAGTTACTCCTAAATCATTGTACTTCTCGTGAATATCCAGAGCAATTAACTTTGATCTAGCTTGACAATGATCTCACTCAAGAATGTTAAGAGCACGTGTATGTGTGACACAAACCTTTGTCACCTTAAAAAGATCATAATTCTTAAGTTTCATAGCACAAAGTCACCACATGCAAAATTTATCTATACATGCTAACTTGTAAAGGGTTTTGGTGGACTTTTTTAACCCAAACTGAAAGTTCCTTCTTACTACTAAAATGCTAATCTTGTTCTGCAGATCATTATTATTCTTGAACACAATGCTTACATATACATCAGTGTTACTATCAAAAAGTCTAGATGATGACCCAACATTAGAAATTGCAAATGAATTTGAATTACTCCCCAAATCATGATTATTTGAAAGCCCGTTACCTTTAGGAAAATAACCTTCATGATTTGATTAAGAAATTTCACATGAAGGCGATTCTGGTGATTAGACAGATCAAAATTATGTAAATCATCCAGGTGAATAGCATCGTGATCATTATTAACTAATGGTTTTTCTAGCACATCATCTTCGTTAATAATGGATGAAATTGCATGAAGACATTCTTCTGGATATGTTGTGGGAACATTGGTAGGAAATAGGTTACTACCCTCCCTTAAACCCATACCATTTTCAATATCAATTTCATGTCAACGAGGTTCAACAATTGCACATAAAGGGATCCTATTTGAAGGGTCCATATTGAGGTTTTCTTCTAAGAAAAATTTTAAATCATCATCACATTCCACTATTGATAGAGGAAGTGTAATATATGCCCTTAACACCTATTGCAGTGAAAAGGTGTTTTCCGGTAATGATTTATTGGTGACTTCAGAAACTTTACGAACTAACTCTTCATAGGTTGTTAATATAGGCAAAGTCACACATTTACTTCTACGACCATTGAAAAAATATTCTCTACCAGTGGACACCCATTCACCATCTTACGCAAATGAAAAAACGAACATTATCCATTTACTGAAGCCTACAAGGCAAATAAAAAGCAACAGAATTAATTCAAATTCTAAATGTATAAGAATATTTGTATTAGTAAAAATTGAAACATTGGTTTCATAAGGGAATTAAACATGTTATAACGTAAGAAAATTTATGTAAATATGCATGATGTCACAAATTATCCCTTTTTTCTAAGTTTAAAAAGTCGCACAACTACTTTATGAAGACAATCACGGAGAAAATCGTCATGCAAAATAGCCATGAACAAATATTCAACATTTTTCAACCAATAATTCACAATTTCAACACTTGTTTTTCGTAAACATAATCCACATTGATAGATATCAAACCTAAACAATGGAAAAAACAACTTCAAAGTATAAATCCAAACCTAACTTTAGATAATAATAATTATCAACACCATGAAGAAGACTTTAAATATTACCTTGACTTTTTTAATATTAACATAACAATTAAGTTCTTTGCTTTCAACCTTCACTGATTAACTTCACATTCCTTTTATGAAAAAATATTGAGTTTGGCGTCTGAGTGTGTAAAGAGTGAGTTTGTAGAGAACCATTTGCAGTACACCCATTTTCATAAATATTGGTAAGGGTATTCTAGATTTTTTGCTTGTAAAAGGGGTTACATTTACTAAAATCCAAAAAAGGGGTTACATCTAAAAATATGACCCCAAAAGGGTCATTTAAAAAAATAACCCGTAAGTTTCTAGTGTTTTTTGCTAGAGGGGACTTGGAGAACGGAGAATTTGAATATTAGGGTATAGATTCATGGATATGTGATTGAGTCCTTTTATTGCATATTCATGGGTGATGGTTGGTAGCAGCGGTGGCTATGGCTTTGTGGATGACTATTTCTTTCTTTCATTTCTTTTTTCAAGGAGTTTGGCTTTTCTAGGTTTGTTTTGGGTTTCGATGAAATGAGATTGACGGTGGTGGTGACTTTGAGTATGTTTTATTAAATCAAGATTTTGATGCTTAGGTGAGATTAAGTTGAATTATAATTTTTTTTTGTTAAGTTAGGATTATTATTATTATTATTATTGTATATTTTAAATATTTATTAATTTGTGCTATATTTAATCTTAAAGAAAAACTTAGGTTAAAAGTATTTTGATAATTGTAGTGAAATTGGATAGAAAAATGATATCATATAAGTAATAAAAGAGTGGTCCATGATAAGTTTTCTAAACATGGTGATTAAATTTAAGTAGAAGTACAAAAGGTCTATAAGAATGATTTATGCTAAGAAGTAGGGATAGTCTATAACATTACCCCATTTTATATATAGTTATCTAATTTTATATATTATTTTACAATAAGGTTTGGCCTAAATTGAAAATAATTGATTTGTCATCTTATACCGGGACCTGTACGCTTACACAAAATATTCTCTTAATGGAAAGCATTATTATTTTTCATTGATCCTATTTTATAAAATAAAATAATATAGGGCCGCCCCGCCCCACAACAAACACCCCCTCCCAATTAATATTTTGTTAGCATTTTTTTTAGTCCTCCTTACGAAGTTGCGTGTCCATTCAACGTTTCTCAAGGGATCCTCATCAAATTGGGCTCTCAGTTAGCCCCGTCCTCAAAACTTATCGTCACCACCAACAGCGCACGCACCATCCGACTCACCCAACTCAACTCTTCCGTTTGGAGTTGGCTCTTGTTTGTCTCTTCACTCGCGTAAACACTCACAGGTTTGACTTCTCTCTCGCCAGAGTTCCAGTCTTCGTTCAGTCCATTTGTAACATTCAATTCTCCCAATAACAGCTCCCATATGAGTATATATTCGGCTGATCGCCGACCTTGTTTTAATCCTTCCTTTGTTTGTGTATGCAGATTGAAATTTGAGCAGAACGTTTGGTGCTGAAGCCATGGCTCAGGTGGGGCTTTGTGGGAATTAATCTTTTTGTTGATTATTTCTTGGATTCTTTTCTATTCATAAAGCAAGTAAAATAAAAGATAGATTAGAATGAGACTGTATAAATTGTAATAAGATATTTATAGGCCCTCATCGTCATATCTCTTCCGTTTGGGTCAGGATAAACTTTGTTTTTTTATTTGGTATGATAAACTCTTCATCTTGCATTTAGATTAACCCATCAATAAGATTGACTGTTATCATTTGTTATTAGGCTGGTGGAAGTGATGGTAACAATAAACTGAAACTGTATTCCTACTGGAGGAGTTCATGTTCTTGGCGTGTCCGAATTGCCCTCAACTTGAAAGGTTCACTCTTCTATCTCAACTCGTTTTCTTCTTGTCTTATTGTTCTTTATTTGAGGGAAAACAAAAAAGTTGAAACTTCAGTCAATTTATTGCAGGGATAGAATATGAGTACAAAGCAGTTAATTTGGTGACGGGAGAGCAGTTCAGCCCCGGTGAGTGTTTGGTTTAGGTTTTTGACGAAACTATATTACCCAGTTGGTTTAAAGTTGAATTGTGTTTCATATCTTTCTCTTTTTTATGTTTGTTTTTCTAGAATTCACAAAGCTTAATCCTTTGGGTTATGTCCCGGCGTTGGTTGATGGAGATTTTGTTCTTTCTGATTCCTTTGCTATTCTATTGGTTAGTCATGTGATTCATTTTAATTTCCTTTTGATTCTTTCTTTTTTATATTTCATAAAAATGATTTGGTTTTTCGCTATAAACTGTGTTGTTTACAGTATCTAGAAGAGAAATATCCTCAACACCCCCTTTTGCCTTCTGATCTTAAGAGAAAAGCCATCAACTACCAGGTTAATTCCATTTGCCTTCTTTTGTTTGGTTGGCCTATCCCCTGCCTTGATGGTGTTCAATTTTCGCTTTGATTTATTTCCACCAGTTCCATTCACTTGTAAACTTGTGAATTTCCAGTTATAGCATAGAATTGGTAAGTTTGGTATGTGACACCATTGTTTAACAAGTCTCTACGTACAATTTTGTATTGTTCTTGCTAATGAAGTGTGTTTTAATCCAAGGGATTTCAAACTAATTTTAATCACAAATACATGAGTTAATGCTTTTATTCTTCTGTGTGTGGGTATGGCTTTTTCATCTTTTCTCCCCTTTATGTGCTGATTGCGGATCTGCAATATGTTTTCTGCTATAAAATGTTCTAAAATTATGGTTCCAATTTTGACACCAATGAATTTTGTTTTGTGCCCCTAATTGTAGGCTGCAAATATTGTTTCCTCTAGCATTCAGCCTCTTCAGAATCTCGCTGTACTGGTCTGTGTCTGAAACCCCTTTCATTCACGAAATTTAATTGACATGTAGTAATGTCATTGAAATGTGATATGATCTATATGTTGTTTGCTGCTTTCCCATTTACAGAAGTATATTGAGGAAAAAGTTAGTCCAGATGAGAAAGTTCCTTGGGTGCAATATCACATTGGAAAAGGCTTTGCAGGTAAACCTTACATAATCCATCCTCCAGCGTGAATGCATGCACTCACTCCTTTCTATCCAAGAGTAAAGCATGGAGGGAGAAGAAAAGTCCACATCATTATGAAATGTTAAAGTTAATCATGGTATAGAACAAAATATAACATTGACTTGCAAGTTGCTGTGAGCCAAAATACATGCATGTGTACATGTATATGTACACAAATGCATGCAAATATACATACATACATGCATACATACGTACATATATATGTCTGATTCAATGGAATATTTGCATTTTAATAATGATTCTTGCTAAAGTGTCTGCCAAATATGAGCTATTTTCCAGAGTTATGATTGTTTAGGTTTCATGTATGGTTTCTCTGTTGATTTGACTATAAAGTGATTGTGTTTCAGCACTAGAGAAGCTGTTAAAAGACTATGCTGGAAAATATGCAACTGGAGATGAAATTTTCCTGGTTTGTTTCTACTGCTTCATCTGTCTTTACTCTGGTAAACTCAAGTATGGTAACATGCTAGTGCTTGCTCAATGTCTATTAAGGTGGGTTGTAGAAGGTCTTGCACATGTAATAGAGGTTTATGATTTGAGGTGGTGAGGGTTTTTGAAAGGGGCAAAGATTTCGGGTTATCACGCTATCAGGTGGATAACTGGAGTCTCTGACTAAATAAACCTTCAAATTGATGAAAATCAAAATTCCACTTGGCTATATCTGATTAGTTTGTGTAGCAAAGGACTTATCTTAGCAACAATATTATTACATCTTTTCTTCTTAAATTACTACTGAGTATTGAGTTTGTGCTTTCTTCCAAGTGGGAATTATCATCAAAGAGAGAATGAGAGGAATAGAAAGGGAAGGGGCAGGACAAAAACATATAGACTGAACGGGGGTTTTTTAGTTGGTTCATTATGCAAGTTTAACCCTTTATGGCACCAAAAGCCATCTAAGAATATTGCTCACCTTTTGGGATCACAATTTGGACATATTTCTGCTCTTAGACTATATAAATTTCTGTGATGGAATAATCTAAATTTTATAAAGGTTTTCATGTAAAATTTTGATGATAATTGCAGTTACAGTGATGCAGCTATTTACTTTCACTTTTAAGCTGCATGTGGCATGTGATCCTAGAATTTCATTACTGATTGACCACAGTTAAGGAATAACTTCATATCCAAATATATTATGGAACCTTGCAGGCAGACTTGTTTCTAGCACCTCAGATTCATGGAGCAATTAGCAGATTCAATGTTGACATGGTAATTCTCTTGCTATGAGTTTTTTTGGATGAGCCACATCTGGAGAATTATATATCTGATTTCTGATATATATTTATTCTATTGATGGGAGATGATACTTTTGAAATAAGTAATTTCTAAGTTTTAGAGGAAAATACATTCATTGGATGTTTTTCACTGTAATATAAACTTTTACTATATATTCCATGGTTATATTTGTCTTTCAGTTTTGTTCCCTTCCAATCATTTTTATAGTTCTATCATGTGCATCTAAATTATAAAGCTCTCTCATCTTTTTCTTATGGTAACCAACTACGCTATCTTGTTTTCTAAACGCTGAACTTTACCTTCCAATCTGTTAACTTCTTACATGCATGCGCAAATGAGATTCTCTTTCCTTCAACGGTTTATGCAGAGTGAATATCCTCTTTTGCTGAGGTTGCATAAAGCATACAGTGAGCTACCAGCATTTCAAGGCGCTTTGCCAGAAAAGCAGCCAGACTATCCTGGGGCATGAACTAGTTAGACCGGCAGGCTAGGAAGATATGCAATAACATCGTACATCACATAGCAGCCGGACAATCCTTCTGTGTGAGCTAGTTAGCCCAGCAGGCTGGAAGGATATGGGATACCATTCTATCTATAGGCTGCGTTTGGTGCATCGTATAGGATTGTATAATTATTATTTTAACGGATAGTATTGTATAGAATTGTATATTATAGGATTAAGTAAACTCTATACTGTGTATGGTTTATCACTGTACTGTATTTGATAAAAGATTGTATTTAACTATATTAAATTTCTTACAATAATAAAAATGATTTAAAATTAATAAAATATTTTAAAATATAATAATTTTAAAAATTATTTATATTAAATTAATTTTTTAAGTATTTACTTTTTTATTTAAATATTTAATAAATTATATTTATTTATTAAAATAATTAATTTAAATATTCAATAAATTAATAATTTAAATATTTATTTATTTATATATGTTTGTGATATTTATTGTGATAAACTGGAACAAAAAATAAAGTTGTATAATTTAAATCTTTTAATAATATAATATTATATTATATAATATTATATATATTATATTATATTATATTATATTATATTGTATTATATAAAACTTATCAATTAAAAATTATATTCAACAATATATTATATCCTTATCCTATTTAGTCTTAACACATGGTGGGGGTATTATTATTTTTTACCTCCTTTTATGCGGTTTTTATACGGATCTTATGCAATCTTTTACAATGTTATTCATCATTCGACAGCACCAAAAATTGTATAAAAAAATTTTATGCGAACAGTATATTTATACTATATTATACTATACGGCCTGTTAAACACGTCCATAATGTTTAATAAACTGCAGCAATTGTGGACAGCATGAACCCTTTTTGTGTCTTCTCTTTTTGAGTTTCTTGTCAATATATATACATGCACACTCACGGTGCAGCAACTGGAAAACTACAGTTTTCCTTTTCGTTTCTCCATTTATCTTAATGTGATGCGTCTATGAATCAGTGTAGATATGGATCAAGATTATCATTACCAGTCTGCTGAATTAATTTCTTTTGGGGGTTTCTTGTTCATATCAACCATTCTTGGCTTCAGCATGTTCGTGCAATGCTAACAACTATGGAGCTTAAGCTTAATCTTTCAAAGCATTTGCATGTAAACACTAGATATTTCTATCATGAATGGCTGTGATGGATTCAGGATTAAACAGCTTAAATGAATATATTCTGAATTCTCTTTTCCTCACTTTGTTCGCTGTGTTCTCTTTAGTCATATTTATAATCTGGTTTGTCAGTCATATATAAATTTCAAGCAAGCAACGGAACTCCGGGTGTGTTTTCATTTTCAGAAAGCATTTTCTTAAAGCAAACATTTATTAATATATTTTAAATTAATATTAGTCATATTATTTTTAAAATTTAAAAAAGGGTAAACTCCATATACCTCCTCTGAATTTGTTGAAATTCTACATGATCATTTCTAGTTTTGAGAATCTCACTCTCTCTGTTAAGAATCATTAAAAATTTATCAAAAAAAAATTTCAAATTTGTTTATAATTGAATATTAAAAAATATTCGAAATTTTAAAATAAAAATTAAAAAAAAAACATAAAACTTGTTAAAAGTCTTCCATCAATCACTACTTTAAGAATAAAAAAAAACTATCACAATAAATGATATATAAACTTTAAATAAATTTATAAAATATTTACATTTAAATCATTTATTAAAATCTTGAAATAATTAAAAAAAAGTCACATTTGCATATAAAAAATTGTCTTATAAAATGTAGATCTTTCAAGTTAATTTTTTATTTTTTTAATTTTTAATTTTTTATTATTTTAAAATTTTAAAAATTTTGAATAGTTAATTATAGACAATTTTGAAATTATATATTTTTTTTAATAGAATTTTCTACTGTTATTAAAGGAGAGAGGAGACATGTGAAACTTAAAAAAACAGAGGCAGTCATGTAGGATTTTAGCAAACCTTAGGAGAGTTTGTGAAATTGACCATTTTAAAAAATTGAAAATCAATTACATATTTTTATTAAATTTTGAAAATAAAAATATAAAATACGAAAATAGACACATTTTATTGTGGAAAATGTAGAATTTCTGCCGAAATTGAACATTTAACTGTGCCAAAAACACTTTAATCCATAAAGTGAGTGAATGGCTTAAAATGGTTATATAAAAATGTCGTTTTGTCTTTCTTATTATGGCTATTCGAGAAAGGTTTCGAGGTTGCTCCTCAATAATGGAATCACTTAATGAGCCGGATAATCTATTATTTTGATTCTATAAAACACAAAGAACCAAACTAACTCCTCAAAATCCAAATCGGATTTTGACACTAAACAACAAGACAACTAGATTATAATATTTTTAAGACAAAGTCTCATACTTGACGGCATGTGAATCCAAATGGTGCATGATTTGTTTTGTCCAACATCTAGAAACCCCTTTTGTTGTTGCCCTGTTTATATTATATTACATAATTCAGTAAATCCTTGATTTCTCAAAAACTCTACCCTGATCCCTTCGAAAAAGTTTTTTGGTTGAAACAAACAAAGAACATCAATGTATTGGATCATAGTGTGACACAATTGATACAATAGGGTGCAAAAATGTTTGGCAGAACTAATTCAAAACGGATTATTCCTCACGTTGTTTTGGAATAATCAATTTTATGAAAAGATTTCAAATGCAATTTTGTAGTTGTTTTTGAAAATTCTTATTGTTTTTTCTCAAGTGGATTATATAGATGTATAATTATCTATATACCGTCAATAAAACATTAAATTATAAAATAATTTTCAATAAAATTAAAGAAAAGTATGTTAGAAGATTTGTTAGCGGATTCTAAAGCACATGAACCGTCATATCCATCTGCTGTTAGAAAAAATGGTTGTTGTTTGTCATTTGATTGTTGAACGTATTGTTGGATGTGCTTTCAGTTTGATGAATGTCAAACACAATTTCTTCATTTATTTATTTTTGATAGTCTAATAAATTATAAATTAAATTAAATAATTCCTTATCTCAGATACATGATTAAATTAAAGGGGTAGTATCTTTATCATCTAAAATTTTATTAATCTCTATTTTTGATACCCATAAATGAGTTGTCAATTTGAATCAGCATCCCTGCTTGAAACGAAGTGATTTGCATTAAATATAGTGATGGTCTTAATTTTTTGATAATCTAGTAAATTATAAATGAGAATAGTAGTTTTC
The DNA here is from genome assembly GCA_013180625.2 of Boswellia sacra. Lineage (NCBI taxonomy): Eukaryota > Viridiplantae > Streptophyta > Magnoliopsida > Sapindales > Burseraceae > Boswellia > Boswellia sacra. The sequence goes on along the minus strand of SNVD02014099.1, from coordinate 738,138 downwards.
AAAGCTACTGAATCTAGTTTACTTAACCCAACTTTAACCATATTAGTGTCAGTCTTCTTTCTTTTTAGACCTCTAAGCTATAATTATTTGCTTACACATCAAAATCTAAGTCGCTTAGGACTAAAGTTTGATGCATGGTTCTATCTTTATCTTTTTTATTTTATTTTTGCTTAATTGATAATATCTATTCTCATAAAAAATGCAACCTAACGACAGCTAATTTGGCAAACGGTCGGTGACTTCAATGAATATTTTGTATTTATTCTAAAGTTAAATTATACAAAACCTTGGGGACGTTATTGCAATTCCAACTCTTGCCCATTGATTAGAGTCCGTAGACCGTAGCTCCTTGCTTGGAATCCAATGCAATCAAAACCCTCATTATTTCACTCCTCTCCTTCTTCCCAACCGTTGGATTGATTCACAATCAATCCCAGCGGTTGACTCCTTCCAACACCGTGCAATGCTTCGCTGGCATAAGATACCGAATCCCTAACCTGGTTGCATAAGATACCGGCCAGGTGACTGAAATGCAATTATAAAGCAAGACACGATAATAATATGCGCACATGGGAGCATGGATAAGGCTTTTGTCATCACTACTTGCGTTAGCTTAAACGTACCCTACTCCCCTGTGCCATTTTCAGCGTAAATGTGTAGGAGCCCACCTCAAGCAAAACACCAAAAAAGTCGTGTACAACCCGCTGTCTCTCTAATAAATCCTTTTGCTCAGTCAGTCTTCATTACTCTCAACAACTGAGCCCTTTACTTTTCACTCCCTCGTCCTCTCCACTGTTCACATCTGCTCTCATTCTTTGTCTTTTTCAGACATGGATAGCCTTGATCACCAGAAAACACATCCATCAGGTTCACTTTTTCACGTTGATCTGCTTTGATAGAGGAGAAATATGGTTATTAATGGATTTAATTTGGCTGAATTTTTTTCAGGGCATGAGGGTCATGGAGTTCACGTGTGTCACAAATGTGGCTGGCCGTTTCCGAACGCGCACCCGAGTGCGAAACACCGGCGTGCGCACAAGAGGGTTTGTGGAACCATTGAAGGGTACAAATTGGTCGACTCTGAGCATCACAATGTTTCTGATGATGATCATGATCACTCTGATGATGATCACGGAAGCCCCAGTAAGTGCACTAAATTTTTAATTATTACAATGTAGGGGAAATTTGTGTTTGGAATTTTTGTTGTGATGTGTTTGAAATGGTGGATTAGGTCCGAATATTGTGCTGAAAAATGGTAGTGGGAAGGAAGGTGAGACCATGAATAGATCGGAATCCGAAGTGTTTTCAGATGCTGTGACGGAGTTTCCTGATAGTGGAATTAGTTCAGGGGTTGAAGAGCGTTTGGCGCATGCTAAAGTGGCTAAACTCGCAGTAACAGCGACTAATGATGATAAGGTTGCTGGGAAGGAATTTAAGGATTGTACTGTCTTCTACTCTTTCAACGATAGCGCAATTGATGGTATGGTTTAATGGCTTTGGAAAGTTTATTGATATTAGCTGTAGTTTATACTGCTTAAGAGACATACACATGCTTGATTTGCTTGGGGAATCTTTTTATAATTTAGGATGAGCTTTAATTAATCACGGCAAGATCACATTTCATTTCATTGAAGTACATCACTAAAGATAATTGGGGCCTATAAATGACATGCCTAATTGTTGCGTTAATCTTATAATTTAATTCTATATACGAGCCTCCCCTCTATGCCCTGCGGTAATGATTCCTCTGGCATTATGACCAACCACACTTAAAGGTAGGGCATTTCGCCTTTCCTCTGGGATGTAAAATATATCTCTTTCACCATCCTTTATTGTATGAGACAAATGTGTGCATTTTCATTGAAGTTGTATTCTATTGTTATGATTCTACGGACATGTCTTTTTCTTGTTTGTTTGTTTCCTTCTTACTTTCTCCAACAAACTTTCAGTTGACTTGCTTCCTCTCATTGACTTTTTCATTTTATTGGAGCCATCTTGTTTTTGTTGCTTTTCAATTGATATTTCAAAGCTTTTTCACCTTTAACCTTTGTAAGAGTTGTAAAAATCTTGAACATCAAAGCAACTAAACAAGAGTTTTTGGCCTATATGATATTAATGAAAATAATAATAACGGATAAATAATAGATATCACCTGATATTATACTGAAAATTAATAGAAAATATGGATAGATCAGTCCTCCAGGTAACATTTTCAACAATTTTTAGTGCCCGAACCTAGGCGTCAGTATTTCAGTTTGTCTTTTTCATATCCGCATCTATATGTATGTGGAATATTAGAAATTCCAGGCCCAAATCAAGAGAAAGTAATAATTAAATAATAGGAATAGGAAATTGATATGAGTAAAATAAAGTAATTCCCTAATATTTTACATCAGTTCACTATTGGATTAATGTTGGGCATTGTCTATCAAATGACTATTTTGAAGTATTTGTTTTCTACCATAAGTTTCTTAAATTACTTATTTTAGAGTAAACTACGAAGTACTACTCTTGGTGCATAAGATGGTAATTTTCGAGTTGATGTCTTTTATCAAATATAGTTGTTTATGGTGGTTTTATTTCAACAAGTTCAGTGTCATTTTTAACATGATGTTTCAAGAGTGTGACTGTATTTATTTATATAACCGTACAGATATCGTAGAACCACAGCGTAAGTCTCTTGACAGAAGCCAAATGCAAAATCCTGAGGATCCTGAAAATAAGGCCAATGTGTCGGGGAGTAATCTTGCTGATAAGAGTCAGTTGGCATCTGAGTTGTCCCCCACCAAACCTGAAGAGAGTAAGATAAACAATGCTAGTGATGATGTAACAGAAGATGTTCGGCTCTCACCTGGTGAATCTCCAGGCCAAACATATAAGGCAGAGTCCAAGAATCAAGATAATAAAGAGCCTACTTCAGAACCTATGCCAGCTGATGGAGTTATTCTATTGAAGGAAGAGCATGATGGTGATATGGCTTCAAAAATGTCCCTGAGTGATCCAATCCCAGAAGTTGAATCTTTTGAACATATGAATGCTGCTGATGCTGCTCAAGTTAAGGGTGGTGCTGAACAAGGACTTGACCTTTCTAGTTCTATCACATCAAAGGATTTGTTGAGTGGAAAAGGAGAAGGAAAAGAAAATGTGCATGAGCTTTCTGTGCCAGCTGATATCGCTGTGGTGGAAAATGCCGAGAGCATGCTTCAAGGTTTTAAAGATCATAAGGGATTTAAATTACTCCAGCCTGTAACCTCAGATTCATGTGAAAGAATTGAAGGTAAAAAGGATGATAATGAAGATCCTTTTTCCTCTGAGAATCTTACCCATTTCCATTCAGGACAGCTCAGTGAAGAAGTTACCAAGGTGTCTGCCTCAGATATGCATGTTTTGGAAGATAACCAGATGCATGAGTCTATGCCTACAGTGGAAAATTTGTCTTGTGAAGTGAAGAGTGATGAGCCTCAGATCTTGAATGAAGTAAAGCATACAGTTCGCCCTGTGGATGCGAATGCTTTTAATCAGGAAAATGCTACGGATGAAATACCTGATGTAGCTGGAAAGGATGAGAATCAAAAACTGAGAGAGGCAAGTTATGCTAAAAATAGTGCAACAGCTTTTGAGTCAGCTAATCTCCTTGAACTCTCAGTTAATCAAACAACTAATTTATATGCAAGTGATGATGCTGTTGAGCATGAGAAGGTTAAAGTTGAAAACTGTAGTTTAGTGGGAGTTGAAAGGGGGGAATCTGCAGAGGGAAAACTTTCATCAGAGACAGAAGCTGCTTTTGAATCTGCTAGCAGTCTTCATGAAACCCAAGCTGCTGCTGAGGATGTGGGGACTGCGTCTGCAACAAATTTGCCAGAAACTGAGTCTATAAACTTGGATGGAGTTTCTGCTGGGGATATGACAAATTGCAATGTCAAAGCACAGGGAGAGTGTGTTGCTGAATGTGGAGGAAATGCTCAAATACTAGAGAGAACTCTAGAAGTCCATGCAACGACAATTCCTCAGAGTTCTCCTTTAGATACTGAATCTTCTTTTCAAAGTTCTGTTGCTATTGATGATAGTAACCATGGAAGAGAGTTAGGTGGGGCAGAGTCTGTTATTAATCAGTTTCTGCCAGCAGAAAGTGATGATAATAACTTGCTTAAACATCAGCTCGGTGCGTCTGCAATTGATGTTTCAGTTGATTCATTAAGCCAAACTGATAGCTTGGAAGCCAACTGGGGTTCCATTTCAGGTACACTTGCACTTCTTTCAATGAAAATCTTGCTATTGATAAATTTTACTGCTTATTACAACTTGTTATCGATATGATGGTTTTAAATCATATAGTTTCATGGGGTCTACTTATTGTAGAATGTAGAATGCAGACAGCATATCTGTGTGATTAATGTGTCTTCTTTAATGTTATTGACTGAAATCTGTTGCTTATGTCTGATGAACTACTTAGAGTATTAGTGTGATTAATTACTAAAGTTCTGCTTTATAATGAATTTCTTTTCTTTATACTTCTAAAGAATGTTTTCCAAAACGAGAGCAGTAAATTTAAGATTTTTATTTTTAAGATTTCAGAATGTCTTTGGTAATGAATTTTGAAAATGAAAACATTCATGCTTGGTAACTAATACCGGAAAGAGCAAATAGAAGAAGTTCTAAAAAATTAATAAAATAAATATTTAAGTATTATTTTAGTTATTTTCATTCTCTGTTAACGAAAAAAATATCTTTTTTAATTTCACTTATTTTAATTATTTTTGTGCTAGAAAAAAATAAATCATATGAAAAGTGTACCATTGTCTATTAAAATATATTATCGAATTTCATTAATTAAGAAGAGAAATGCTGAGATTGCATTTTTTGTATGTTGAGGGAGAAATGTTGGAGACTATTTGTCTAGAGAAAAAAGAGAAAATGTTAAAAGTATGTTCTTTCTTTTGGATGACTTTTATGCATTAGAGTGCCAAATACAGATGTTGGTCTCTGCTAATAACACCTGGCTTATTTCTTTAACATTTGTGTAACAAAAGCCAAATCCTTTTTATTTAATTACGTGAGGCCACATAAAATAATGCTGTCAAATTTTCATGAAAATTTCAGTTATATCATTTTTATACCCAGGCTTGTGGAGTTCTGCATATTTAGCACTCCTCTTATGCTTTATTGGGAAGTACTCACTTTTCTTGTAATTGGAGTTTGAGAATGGAAGAATTATGTGATAAGTTATAAATCACTTGAGATTTATCATTGTCCAGTTATATATTTCCTTATGGATATATTTATCAACGATGAAAGGGAATCAGCTTTCTTATGAGTATATACTTAACACTCCTCTTATGCTTTAGTTATATATTTCCTTTTACGAAGTCTAAAATGTTACAGCCATTTCAAGCATACAATTCAACTAAAAAGAAAATTCTATTTCAGTGTTTTTGTTGTTAGTAAATACCATTCTTCTCAAAAAAAGTTATCTTAATTCTATTCAAAGTATCAAGTGACTTGGCAATTATTATGTGGAATGATGTAGAAAGTTTGATGGTAATACCATATCATTTGAGAGGAGATTTGAGATACCTATCTTTTGGGAAGAAGAGCATTACTTTTTCAAAATGGCAAAGATTGAAATGTATTTTATTACAATATTTTATTTGAATAGAAATTGTGTAATTTTAATGTAGAAGTTTTTAGTGGTTTTTTTTTTAAATAATAAAATAAATATTTTTCAATAGTCTAATATCTAAATTAGAAAAAAGATAATAAAATTTTTTTTTCTGGAAAAATAATTGTATAGTCCTAACCCCATTAATCAGGGGCTTAGCTAGGAAATTTTTCCTGGCTAGGTTGGATTATTACATTAGGCAAACCTCGAAGGTAGGGGCGGAAGCTTTTGTGGGCTAGGCTGGGCTACTTTTTTGAAAAAATTGAAAAGTTCCATTATTATACAACCCTACTAAACTTATTATTTAAAAGAATTCTCTTATTTTGTTTTTCTTTTCTCTTAAATTGCATTTTAAACAAAGGGGTTGGGCAAGTTTAGCAAGTGTTGGTTGGGCTTGCTTGATTTCTAGTGGGCTGAATAGGATTGGGGTGTTACGTGTACAAAGAGAGAATGAAATTAAATAATGGGTTTAGTAAGGCTATATAATAATAGAACTTTCTTTTTATTCCAAAAAAGGCCCGGCCTAGCCCACAAAACCCTCCGGCTCGGCCATTAATGTGGCATATATTCATAACATATGTTTACTTAAATAACATAATCCATACTTGTGATTGAAGTGGAGGTCATGGTGATGAGTGTGATTGCCAAGAATTGTACATATGGTCGGTGTCTAGAATGAAATTCACTATTATAGATAAAAGCAAAAGGAATAACTACCTTCCATCCCAAATGATCCCAATTTACTTATTTATATGGGTGAGAGTTGGAACTTTCCATATGATGTTAAGATTAAAATGACCCATTGGTTTGTAATCACCATATGGTAATGGGGTGTTTTGGTGGTACCCAAATTTAGTAGTGTGATTAGGATAGTTTAATCCAATTGATATATTACGGGCCTATATGGTAGGGCCATTTTTAGTCTTTATGCCACATAGAAAGTTCTTATGCTTATCCATATAAATAAGCCAATCAGCCCATTGTCACTTTTCAAGACATTTAGGATTGAGGGTAGCTATTCACGTTATATTCCTCTTTGCAATTCTTGAAAGCCACTCTTATCATGACGGCATCATCTTCAAGTCCAGGTATGAGTTTATGGTTTACACGCAATTATGTTATGAATAGATGCTATATCTATGGGATTTGGTCTATATATTTTATGCATATAATTTATGTATGGGAAAGGATCCTACAACTTTGTACCAATTTATAACCATTATATAAATAGAAAGCAATAGTGTAGATCTAATGATGTGACAACTATATTTGTATTATAATTAATGATTTTCTTACCTCTTTTTCTTATTGTCTCTTTTACTCTTTAATGATTTTTTTCTCTTTCCCCTCTAATCCTTCACTCTGGGTTTAATGTTTTATCTTCTTACTCTGTCCAGTTAGAGCTATAGTGTGTTTATTTTGCTTTTGAAAATATTTGATGTATCTATCCAAATGTTTATACTTTTTAACTTAAAAGATTAAACTCCTTTTCTTTTTATGTACTAGAACTCCTTTTTTATTTTTAACAAAAACTTGCCAGGATGAGTTTAACACAAATATACTCTATGTTTATAATCCTAAATGGAGGAGGAGAGCTTTAACAAAATGGAGGTGAGAATATGTAGAAGAGATAAGAAAGTTATTAATTACAAAGCAAATATATTTGCCTCATTGTTACAGCTATACTGATTCTATATTAATCAAGGATGTGATGTAGTGTTTACAAACTGCATTATTGAACATGTTTCCTTGTTTAAATTTTCAGAATTTGTTGCATAAGTATTTTCAAATCTGCAAAATACAAAAATTTAAGTTTTATTCTTTATTTTGAAAACATTTTTTTAAAGAAAAAACAGTGCAAAATTCATTGCTGAAGAGGCCCTAACATTTGGGAAATCTTAGATTAGCTTGTTTAAGGAAACACTTCCTTTTTTTAGGTGCTACTCGTCATCTGTGTGCAAAAAGTGTGTTGATATTTAGAACAAAGCAATTAGCCTTCTGAAATGAAGTCTGTTTTCTTGTTTTGATGCATGGAGCAGTGCTTTCAGCCCAATCAGATACACCGCCTGTTGTTGATACTGAAACATTACCATCAACTGATTCCCTAGCATCAACAGAAGCAGAGAAAACCAACTTGAAGAAAGATGGTCTAACTGAGAGACAACATTCTGAAAAATCAGAAGTCTTTGAGGCACCATCTTTCATGACGTTGGTCGAACCTGGAGGTGGGGGTGACCACAAAGCTGCTGCTTCCGATATCCGGACACAACAGAACCTCCAACAGCAAAACGTTCCGCCTACACAGGCTGGTTGGTTTCCTTCTCTCACACATGTTGTGAATGAGTCACAAGGTAGAAAGAAGAATGAAGAGATAATTGAAAAGGTCACCAACTGGAGTACTCCTGGGAAGCAGCACACTCCTCTGAAGAACCTTTTGGGTGAAGCCAATCTTGAATCCAAACCGAAGTCACCAAACCCAAGGGAAAATAGAACTCCTTTAAGTCCACATAATGAAACAATGGCACGAAATAACAACAACGCCCCGGCAACAACAACAGTGAGCTCAATTCTGAGTCCTGAAGTACCCACAACTGAACATGCAAACAAAGATACAGTGAAGGAACAGAATTCTCCAGCAAGATACCCAGCAGACGTCAAGAGAGAGAAGAGGAAAGTGAAGGGGAGACCTTATTGGGTACAGTTTGTTTGTTGCTCTTCTGTAAATTAGAAATGCTTAACGCCTTAGTCACATTATATATATAAATAGAGACTACAAAATATTGGTGTGACCTTCCATAGCACTTGTTTTTTGTGCTGTTGTCTGTGGTCGCTGGCAAAACTTAATTTTGTGCTTAGACTAGTTTGCGTGTGTACAGATATCGGTCGTCATTCAGTTATATTGTTAGGTTTTGTGGTCTCATCTGTTTCCGGGATTGGAACTATGTGATACAGTTCTGTTAATTAGTGTTACATAATGATCTATTATTGTTTATGCTTGAGGCAGGTAAGTGTTGGATTTCGATTTTTAGTAATTAATTTCCTTTGTGCAGTGGGTAACTTTAATCTTTTGGTTTATGGGGTACTGTCACAAAGGCGTCTTGGTGTTATGCGAACTGCCTTGCGATAGCGCTAAGTTCTGCAAGGCAAGCTATGATAGGCGTGTGCAAGATTTACCCTGTAATAGGGTACCATGTTGACTCGGAAATGCGGTGATACATAAATTAGAGGTTTAGATAGCATAGATTTATTAAAAATAAAGTAGTAATACAACAATATACAGTTTATATATATATATATATATATATATATATATATATTAGTCATAAAAAGTACAATTAATTTTAAATTTTATTAATCTAATAATGTAATGATATGTGACAGGTTTTATAAGTTGATTATGTATAAATCTTGTTTTACGTAAAATATTTATTAGTTGACTAACAAAGAATAAGCATATTTTTTCACATGTACAGATATTAAGTATATGTTTGTATATGGGGTTTTTTCTTCTTTTTTTCTTAATAAACTTCACTTGAAAAGGAATTTGAGATAATTAATTATTCAGCCAATATCACTAATTATACTAGAGATTTTATTAATAGGGTAATGCTATACTTACAATTAAATCTTACAATTAATTGTTTACAACATGAGTTTATTGAAATCCGAACTCAAATTTGATCAGATTAACGTTGTGAAAATATCTTTGGGACTAGGATCTAGCGAGTACAGGCTTTCAAAATTTTTCGTGCTTTCTCACCACTTTGATTCCTAAGTATGACTGAGTATTAATCTGAACAACACTTGTGAGAGTGTATCTTGACTAAATAATAATCTGAGAACACAAAGAAAACAGATTAGGAGGTTAGGCAACACAAACGTGAAGCTAAGGGGACCCTGGAAGGCTTCTGTGTTTTAGCTCAGGAGGGAGGGTTGAGGTTGGTGCAAAATCCAATGCAAAGGGCTCTCCCACGTTTTTGCGTCCTATTTCCTCTAAAGGTTAGATTAAAAACCTTAATTGTTTATATATGCCTCCTATGTTATAGGATTCTTTTACTCCTTATATAAATCTAATTAGATTCATAATTTAATTAGATTTTTACGAACCTAATATAAATATAATTGAATTTTTGTATATTTGAGTCCAACTCAAACAACTAGAAGGCCTTTTAGTTTCAAATTAAATTCTTAATTAATTAAATTATATTTAATTAATTAATACGCCCAATAAGCCCAACTACTTATTTAATTAATTTTTTTAATTAAATATTAAGCCCATTAGCCTATTTATTTAATTAAACTCTTTTAATTAAATAACAAGTTTATTTACAATTTAACCTATTTAATTTAATATATAAAATTTTATTCTCAATAAAATCTCAATTAAATTAAATAATTATTTCTCATGTTTTAGTCTCAGGTTCAGATAATTTAATCATTTACTCAAGAAATCTGAATGGATATATTTAATTACAAGCTCCAATAAGTTTGATTCAGTACCTTGTTATCTCATAACTGTGGTGGGTCTCACTTATTAATTTTGGTTCACTCCACTATAGGTTCAAAGCTGCACTCTTGAATTAAATATTCTTTATAAAAAGCTTAATAATTTAATCTGATTAAATTATTTCTTTTAAGCCCTATCCATTTAGCATCAGATTTACATAATAATTGGAGCTGGATGTAAATTACCGTTTTACCACACCAATGACATTTTGATCCATTTATACTAGTTTTATTTCATTTAAGTGATTTAAGATTTATTCTAATAAATCTTAGTTTAATGAATAACTTTTCGTTAAATACTTGGGCAAGATTCTATTATTTAAAACTTTGTAAAACCATCAAAGTGGTATTTTGTAATCTCTTATGAGTCATGAATTTCATATCTATGGTATAATGTTTAGTAATATATAGATGTTACAATTCTAACTAGCCAAGATATTGATCTTTATTTAGATATCACTTTTTATTATAGTCAAAAATCATAACCAGAATACTAGAGGTACACTACCCACCTAAGAGTAAGGTAGAAATGCCTATAGTGCTCGGTTGTGATAATTTACATTCGATTATGGTATTTGCATGAAATTATATAATTCCACGTGTTCATGTTCAACACATTCATAATGCATAATGTATAAGTGTCTTTTTCCTGAAGTCTCTACTTCAAATGGTTAGAGACTCATCATTTCTCCATTGAAGACAAACCACACAACAACCTTATCTAAACAAAGTGTCTAGCTATTGTTTATAGGTTGTAAATTAGTTTTGAGCTATGATAAAATTCTATGTCTCATATATATAGAATTTTGTTAATAGATAAGCCTTGGAGTCTTTAGTTATTGATACAATTATATTTGGGTAAAATAAATAATATCAACTTTATTTGTTACTAGTGTTTCTACAAATTTACAGAAAATATCCATCACTCTTAGGGTACATATCTAACAAAGCTGGTATATATTCACTAGAAGAGGAGAAAAGCAAAAAATAAAAGAAGGGAAGTTATATGTTGAATAGAATTTTGCCAACTCAAGTTGTAAGCAGTTGGCTGTAGGATTTAGTTGTACATGTAGTATTATCCTTATTAATGTTATCCACAATTCAAAATTGACTATTGCAATTATGTCATAAAACTTTTTGAAGTTCCAATTTATTATTATTATTATTGTGTCCCAATTAAGGATTTTGTCAATCGATATAAAAACTAAAGGTTGAATATGTTAAAGGTAGACACTCTAAACCTAATATTATTTATCTTCATTATTTTTGAGTAAATTAAACACCCACCTAAGTTCTTGTTCAAGATAGTGTTTCTTTTTTATAATTGCAATACAAGGAGGTCATTAATTTTTTGTCAAAATATTAGGCCATCAACATTTTGAAGCATGTAGCATTACTCATAGCTAATTAAAAATATGAAGAATTTTGGTTTAAAGAAAAAAATAGAAATGACATGGACATTTGTTGTGCCATCTTTCAAAAATAAATAAATAAATAAGAGAGGCATACTAGCTTTACACTTAGAGAAAGAGTAAACGATTGAGTTTTGTCCCGAATAAAGTAGATTGTTAAGCTATGCTACTGACAATAAGAGGACAACTAAGAGTTGTCCAAACAAAGCGGACAACTAAGCCCTGCATTAAAATAAAGACAAACTATTAAGTTTGCCTAGGGATACCCCGTAGATAGCTTTGTAGCTCATTAGAGGGGTATAAAAAGCTTAGAGATCTTAGATCCGTAGCTTACTATGGAGGAGAAGCTAGTTAAAGCTTAGAGAGTTTAGCTCTGTGGTTCATTACAAAGGAGAATAAAAGCTAGAGAATACTAAAAGAGTTTAGCTCCATAGCTCACTACGGAGCTAGAGGAGATAAAAGCTTGTAAAAACTTAGAAAGCTTAGTTTTATAGCTTACTACAGAGAAGAATAAAAGTGAGAAAAAGTGTAGAGAAGCCTAGCTCTATAGCTCACTTTGAAGAAGAATAAAAGCTAGAAAGAGCTTAGCTTCATAGTGAGGAAAAGCTTAGAGAGCTTAGCTTCATAGCTCACTATGAAGGAGAATAAAAGCTAGATAAAGCTCAAAGCTTAGCTTTGTAGTTCCCTATGGAGGAAAACAAAAGCAAGAGAAAGCTTAGAGAAGCCTAGCTTCGTAGCTTATCACGGAGAAGATTAAAAGCTACAAAGAGCTTAGCTTTGTAGCTTACTACAGAGGAGAATAAAAATTAGATAAATCTTAGAGAGGTTTAGCTCCATAGCTTACCACATAAGAGGAAAGCTTAAAGAGTTAGCACTACAACTCACTATGAAGGAGAATAAAAGCTTGAGAAAGCTTAGAGAGATTAGTTCTATAGCTCATTATGGAGGAGAATAAAAGCTAGTGAAAACTTAGAAAGCTTAGATCCATAGCTCACGACAGGGGAAAATAAAAGCCAGTGAAAATTTAGAAAGCTTAGCTCTATAGCTCAGTACAGAGAAGAATAAAAGCTAGAAAGAGCTTCGCTTCGAGCTCATTATGGAGGAGAATATAGTTAGATAAAGCTTAGAGATGCTTATCTCTATAGATCACTACGAAGGAGAAAGTTTAGAGAGCTTAGCTTTCATACCTCACTAAAAAGGAGAATAAAAGCCAGATAAAGCCCAAAGCTTAGCTCCATAGTTCACTTAGAGGAGAATAAAAGCTAGAGAAAGCTGCTAGAGAAAGCTTGGAGAGCTTAGTTTTGTAGCTCTCTATAGGGGAGAATAAAAGCTAAAGAAAGCTTAGGTTTGTAGCTTACTATAGAGGAGAATAGAAGTTGTATAAGAGTTTAGCTTCGTAGCGCACTACAGACAAGAGTTTAGAGAGCAAGCTTCATAGCTTATTATGGAGGAGAACAAAAGATTGCAAGAGTTTAGAAGGAGCTCTATGGATCATTGCAGAGAAGGGAAAAAGCCTATAAGAGCTAATCTAGCTCTATATAGGAAAGGTTAAAGAGCTTAGCACCTTTGTAGCTCTATAGCTCTACATAAAAGATTAGACTCTATAGAAAAAGTGGGTCATAAAGCCTTCCACCTTTTCACTTAATTTTTTGCACTATAAGGATAAGCTACAAAGCCCACGAAGCTTTGTAATAGGAAGGTCGACAAGCAAGGTCAATATCGAAAAGCCCAAAAAAAGATGTTCCAATTTGCAATCCTCATGTGGTAGGAGATAAAAGATTCCACACAAAGACTTTTAATAAAAAAAAGTGTTACTGGAGTAATTTCACTCAGAGTAGAAAAAGGCTTTCTTAAAGATGAGGATAACAAGCTCATTATCAAGCTAAGATCGATAACTACTATCAAATGAGATAACTCTATTATCTTATCATATTAGAGGATATAACTTTATTATCTTCTTATTTTATTAATATCTAAGATGATTTCGAGCTAAGAACCAACACCACAACACTTGATTATAAATAGACTATGCTTCTAAAAAGATCAGACACAAAAACACTAAGCCTAGTAATCTTCTTTGCGAGTCTATTAGAAATCTTACTTGATCATTAGAGTGGTTTTGTCAGCAACACCGCCAGCACTCCGTTCATGTTAGTTTTCTTTGTTTTTAGTAGGATCATCTAAGCAATTACCGAAAACCCTCCATGTGTAATTTATCTAGTTGGCAAAAAATTAGGGCCCAAATTGGAACCATTCGCTGGAATATGCTAAAAGTATAGTTTGTCGACAAAACCAACAAAGGTGACTATGAGTTGGAAAGAGCATCACCCAAATATTGCAAAGAACCCTAGATGGACATAAAGTCATAGGGGTCCAAGGGTTGATTTAGAGCAACAAATGGAGACTTTAACTCAAAACATCAATAGTTTGTTAAAGTATACCCAATTACAAGAACAAGAGCGAGATAAGCAACATAACATTCTCATGCTGAAGAAAGGAATAAGTCACACTACAACAAAGAGGACTTTTTATGGTGGGCCAAAACCACCGTAAAAGCACTTCTACGACGGTTGTACGGTGGTTCACAACCGCCGCAAAAACAACTGCAATAAAAGCTTTTACGGCGGTTTTGGCCAGCCGTATACAGGATTTTATGGCGGTTCACTTGTTCGACACAAAAACGAACGACGAAACCTGATCGACAATCACCACACCTTTTTGGACGGTTATAAGACGTAGTATATATGTAACTTTTTATGATGAACAGTAAACCACCGTAAAAACACACACAAAGCCGTAAATAATTATCCAAAATTATTTTGCGTCGACCACGAAACCGCCGTAAAAAGTCCCTTTTTTTCAACTTTAGTGTTTTTGCTATTTTATATTTATTTATTGTTTACAAAATAATTAACCTTTCTCAAAAAAATATTTTGATATGCCAATCATGGCTTGTGAAATATAATAGAAAAAGAATGAACTTCAAACTATGTAGGTAGATGTACATTGTTGCGCTAGTAACTGGATAATATTTATAGAAAACAGAAAAAAATTCAATAAATTTTGAACTGTAACTGGAATTTTATTTTCTATACAACCATTTGAACTAGTAAACAAATTAGAGCTATAAGAAAACCAAAAAGTGATGATTACAGGCATTTAAACGCTGCCAATTAATCAGGGTTGACAAAAATGCTTAACACTTTGTAGAAATTGAACTGTTTACTCGTGTTTGCAGAAAATCTTAAAAAATGGTTGAGGCAGCATGGCTTACCTCTTGATGTTTGGTACATATAGATCCATCATCATGAGTTGATCTTCAACTTGTGATTTTATTCAACAATAATAGAACTAACAAGAATATAGACAACTCAAGCATAAATTTAGGAAATGTCACTCGTTCAACAATTTGTTTCCACCTGAAAGCATATACAAGGCTTAAACAAACTTTAACCGAACATAAATTATTAGTAATCCATCATTAGCACAGAACCCTAATCATAATCAAGTATGAAAACCTCTAATGTGATAAAGCAACTAATTACATGGTCAAATTTGTATATAAAAGCAAGATATCCGGAAAAGGTGCATGCTTTTATTGCATATGAAAGAATAATATGATGATAGGTGAAAGCAAAAGAGAAATATGTTGGCAACATGTTTATCCAAGTCCTCCAATCATGCAAAAAGTCATGTCATCCACTTTAATAAAGCAACTCAATATAAGAGCTTTATAAAGACCAAAGCTAAATTAATTGGGACCTCCACTTTCTTTATCCATAAAAGATAAAGATGAATGGATGTTTACTATTTTGAGAAGTCCTTCACCATGCTAATAAAAGCTCCAGAAAAGTTTCAAGAGCATTACCTTTGAATCCATGGAAGGTGCATATCAGCATAAGTAATTTATTTTTCACAAGAAGCCAAATAAATTCCTTTACTCTATTGGACAATTTATTCCAAATATAGAATTTGCAGGGCATGCATCAGTGATCAGAAGCAATAACACAAAACAAATTGATAAATATTTCACCCAACAGCATCTAAGTATAGCATTTATTTATTTCTTTTTCCCCCGAAAAAAACCAATAGTGTCATTTTACTGTCCCAAAAAATTAAACCGAATGAGACATCTTTAAACAATTGTAAATTGAAAACATACAGAATATGAGAAATAAAAATGAGTTGTCACTCTATTGTCTTGACACCCCATTCCTGGTTATCAAATTCAAAACGATATCATGGATGGAATTACTCCAAAAGGGAAAAAATGAAAGGAACAAAATTCCAGCAAAAATGAAAAATCAAAATTAGCTCCAAATTTCTTTTATGAATAAAGATCCCATAGCAAAGCACAATTCAAGTAACCTTATGACCTTATCTTGCTTCAATGAACCTGGATATAAAAATCTTTTCTAATAATCAAGAATTAGGTATATTATTAAGTATGAATGAATACCTTTATCTCCCAAGAAGAAAATGTAGTGTAGTTGATTCTTTTTGTGTGTTGAATCCTCCACAATAAACAACAAGCAAGCTAGGAGGCAAGAAGGCAATGTGCTGCCATGTGAGCAAAGCACTTCGTCTGCAGGTATGGGCACTAACCTCATCCATGTTTGTATTCACAATTTGAAATGAAAACCCCGGTGGTTCAAGTCCTTTGAATTGGAATGTGCGGGCATCACATCAAAGAAACAAATTATGCAACATTCTTCTATAGTGTATAGCAAAAACATTTTAAAGGATAAAAGAAATTAAGTGAAACAGACAATTTGACTTTATTAAGTAAAATAAGCTGGATATCGCCCAAGTTGCTATACATGGAACTTCACAACCCCACGATTTGCTTCCAGTGACAGAAGGTGACTTGGACAGCCAGAAGGTTTCATCTTCTAGAAGCTCTACCTTCATTTTGATAAGAAAATAGCATTAAGACAGTACCAATATTTTGACAGAAATATATTATAAAGCTCGATGGGCTCAACAAAAAGATCTCATACCTTCTCCTTGTCATAGAAAATTTTGTGGAAATATCAAAGATGATTGTAGAAAATAAATAATATAACCATGAGAACCTAGAAGCATACCAGAGGAGACTACCGTGGCAGAGATGATTGGAGAGTAGAAGCATGGAGTTGCGCATGGAATTGGAGCTTCAAGCAATCGTAAGCAGAGCAAAAAAGTGAATCGCCGCCATGAATTTGGGATTGAGAAACACATATGGTTAAACTAAATGAAGAAAGTTGGGTTTTTCAAGTTGAAGGAACCTGAGAGGAGAGGTGAGAGAGAGGATAAATAGGGTTTTTGAATTTGGGGGAACTTCAGATAAGAGGCAACAGAGAGGGAAATTGAGAGGCAAGGGTAGATTAGGGTGAGATTGTTGTCAGGGTCTACAGCGGTTTACCAAACCGACTCAGATATATAGTGCACAAAGCTATTTACTTCGGTTTTTAAAAACCACCGTGAATAGGTGTAGCAAATCCCTTGCTTTCTTGTAGTGTCATATGGAATTGCACACCTAAACAATTTGAGAAGTCATAGAACTGAACGACAAGAAGCAACAAAGGGTAGTCACACTGAGGAACATTCAAGGAGGAACACAAAAGACTTGTGAAATCACTGGGAAGCAAGGCGACGAGCCCGAATGATAGAAGAGGAAAGTTATACTACAAAGTCTGGTGGCCTGGAATGAGAGGTCAACTGATTGAAAAAGAGACTTGATGAGATACAGATCAGGGGACCAACAGACCTATTATTGGAAGAAATTGAGCCTCCTTTCACACAAGATATTTTGGAAGCAGATCTTCCTTTAAAGTTCAAGATGCCATAAATAAAATAGTATAATGACATAGGAGATCTATAAGAGCATCTAAAGACATATTAGCCTTGGATGGAGTTGCAAGATGCTAGGGGACCTGGCATATGCAACTCGGCTTAAAAGGCCTAACACTAATATTAAGTTCTCTAAAATAAATTGAACCCAGAATCAGATTGTCCGAACATTTAGAGGTAAGGGCCTCTGAAAGTAAAACATCAATAATCGTAATTAGTGTAAACATCAATAATTCTTCAAAAGTTTTATCTACTTGATTTGGAAAATGGTTGACTATATGAAAAATTGTATGAAGATAAAGAATATGCATTTTCTATTAAATTTGGAAACAATAAATGTCAATCTTTAAAACCTCCCTAAAATTTCATGGAAGTTCTGTAGAAGATATTTTAAGTTGAAAGCACGGAGGAGAAACGTCCGTGTGACTTGCGGAAACTCTCTCGTAAATTTGTTCATGTCCAAAGAATAAAGAGATTTCCGTGTGGAACACATCACAGGAAACTCCCTAGAAATTTTGCAATAGTCATTAAGTCAAAAGAAGTAAACATCAAAGCAATTTACACGACAAAGTAGTCAGAGAAGACTCCATTTCCAAGAGAAATGTGCAAATGAACTTGCATGTGGGCCATTCGCCATTAATCTACAACTTAAATTAACTTCTATTGAAAGCACAAATTTTCCGCTACTATATAAACGCCTGGAACATCCCATTTTGCATTTGTGAGTATGCTTATCAAAATGATTCATGAAAAAGGGCAATATGGTCTCTAACAACGTTCCCAATCCTGGGAAAAATTTTCGTATCAATCTCAGGACTCCATTTTCAAATGACCCTGATGGCGGCCAGATAAAACGAATGAGAAAAGCAGAGTAAACTCTGCTCCTTATCTTCGTTACTCATCTGGTGCTTTGGTCATTCCATTCAAAAAATGGAAAGCATGTTCCTGCTTTTGTTCAAAAGGGAAACATACTCTTGTATCAATTCCATCTAATCTCTATCATCTTCTCATTCACAGGTTCATTCAGTGCGTTGCTGATTGGATTCTCAATTCGTCCCATTGCATAGGTTTTATTTGATAATGTCTTTGGTTTCCTTGGAATTGGCTTTATCAATACTGGCCTCTGCCTCGTTCTTGCCAGTTGATATCTAACCTTTTGCTCTCTTTGTACGATATATAACTAACTGAGCTATCTTTCTACAGATATGCGTTTTGCTAACATGATATCTTAATTAGTAACCCAATGTAATCCCAACTATGTCGAGTGTCCAAATTATGGCACAAAGTCCTTACATTATCCTCTCTCTTTCTTTATACAATATTATGAATTAGAGTAAACTAAACTTATTTTGTGTTGTTTGCGTGTACCGGTCTCAAGTTAAACTTTTAAGGCATGGAATGTTGTACTATAGAATATTTATCTTCATATTCAGAAAGCTTAATGGATTCGGACAATCAATTACTTTGCAGCAAGCATAGAATTATTTGGAGCTCGAGCTCAATTGGATATGATTACAGCTTCATTGTTGTTATGGGTTTTTCATTTGGATCTAATTGAATTTTTTGAGTAATTAATTAGTAGAAAGCTCAAACAGTTGAATGAGGAGACTGAATTTACATTTATTTACGTGGACCAAAAATAGCTTAAAGTAGTGTAAACAATCAATCACAACATAAGAGCCAACCAATTTTTACAAATTTTAGTGATACAGAGTAATCCCTTGTTTTCTCACCTTCCAGATTTGCTCTTGCGAATCTTTTAGATTACGCTATTAAATAACACATACTCATAAGGGTTTCATACTTAACGATCTTCTGCTCTGATAACATTCTAAGTTACCATTTAATACAAGAGCTTAAACCATCAAATAAGGGTTTAATCAATCGTATTAAACCCTCTTAACATTAGAACACCAAAATTAAGAAAATTAAAAGCTGAGAACCAGGATGCACATTTCTTTCTTTTATTTTTCTCTCTGTAATTCTTAGCGAGAGAAAAGGCGGGGATAATCAGTTCTTTTCAGGAATGCTGCAGCTAAGGCAGGTAGAGACTCTAGATAAGTCACAATAGTGATCTACAATATGAGATATTTAAGCAATTGCATGCACATGACTGCTAATACTCCAAATACAGTAGCAGCATATCCAATTCCTGTTAGGATTCGTGGACCAATTCCCGGTTTATGTCCGCAGAGTAAGATACCACATAAGCAGCCAAGAAACCCCACGATATTCCAAGCCATAGCAAACTTTAGAAGGAGATTATTGCAACAGTTTTTGTCCCAACTGTGCTCAAAAGTAAGACCTAGTTGGGCTGCAATTACAAGGAATGCCTCGGTCAGTCTAGAGCGATTAGCAATAGTTCCGCTGCTTCACTTTCCCATCACGGGGATGATGATTGAGATATATTGATGTGTGCATGGGTAGGTGAATCATCAATCCAACCCTAAAACCATCTAGTATAGGAATAGAACCTCATCATTGTTGGTGTTGGTGTTGGATGATAGGAGGGCAGCAGTAATCGACCTCTGCCTAGCTAAAGCTTGAACATATAATAATACTTTTACTGTTGTCAGACTCTCTAAGCTCCAATGCATGTAACCAGTGTTGCGCATAGTGGCTCATATGCAATGAGAGGAATCCCACATTGATTAGAGAACAAAAATTGAGTCTCATATGGGCTTATAAAAGGAGGCCATATGGGAGAAGTTAAGTGTCCCATTTGAAATATCATTCCACCCCCATATTTGTAAGGTCTCACCTATAAGACCTCATAGTTTAAGGGCCTTTCATCAAGGACCTTAAAGTTTGTAATATTTACTTTTTCCCCTTTTATTTTGGGTATTTGTAGTATTGCCCAATTGTTTGGGTAATTACAGTTTGACCCAACTATTTGGGTAGTTGCAGTTTGGCCCAATAGTTGTAGAATTTGTATTGTGGCCCAAAAGTTTGTAATTTTCTTTGAAGATAGTGGAAAGTTTCTTCAGCGGCGCCCGAGGACGTAGGTATTTATACCGAACCTCATTAAATCTTGGTATTCTTTCTATTTCTGCATTGTGGTTAATTGGTTGCCTCTTGAGTTGTTATTATATTCAGTAATCTAGCATAGTTTGTGGTTGTGCATTTTGGATGTTCTGTTGGTTACCGCTTCCGCTTGTACATAACAACCAGACCTTACAGATGGTGACAATGGGCCGCTGTCCTCCGACTGCAAAACTGCGACGTGGGTTGCGACCAAACCTTCGTTAGAGTGGTTACCCTGAAGCTGCCATTGATGATCATTAGTGTACCACCATCTCATTGATAGGTCCAAGCCATTTGGTGCTGAAAACAAGAGTAGAAATATATAGCAGCAAAGGTTGTGGCGTAGAGCTAGGAATTATCTCTAATTAATGTATGAGAGACTGAAATTTCCGCCCGAATGTAGCAAAACTTCCTAGAAATTTTGTAGATTTTACATAAATTTGAGTAATTGATAAAATAGGTTAGGCTCAACCATTGGGTATGTGATTCCAATATTAATATAAAATTAATTACATCCAAAAAATCATTACTTTAAAAAATTAAAAACATAATTTATAATACTATAAATTGGAATAACCTTATATTCTAGAAATAAGCTATCACCACCTATTAATATTAAGATCCCTAATTAGTGATTTAGTGTAATCGATTTCATTAACACAATACTGAACCAATTAGCCTCAATTCTTGTAGAACTTTTGTCCACATTTTTTGAAAAATAACCGATTATATAAAATGTACAATTAATATAAAAAAGTACTTCATGTTAAATTTGAAATTAATTATACGAATCTTTAAACTTCCCTAAAAATGTTATCAAAGTTTAGTCGAATACATTCGAAGTTGAAAGCAAGAAGAAGAAATTTCTTTGTTGAGTTGCCGAAACTCTCTTATAATTTGGTTATGTACAAAGAAGAAACAAATTTTCGTGTGGTCGCATCACAGAAAAACCCTGTTAAGATTTGTCAATTTTCATGAAAAGGAGGAAACTTGATAGGAATTTACATGATGCAGCAGTCAGAGTTAGGGTAGATAGTATTTCCAAGAGGAATTTGCATAAGAACTTGCATGCATGTGGGCCATCAATCAGAAATTTCATTGACCTTCTAGTGAACCTCAAATTTGCTCTAATATATAAAGGTGGGAGCAAATCTCATTCTTACATAAGTGTGTAGGCTTATCCAAATGATCCATTAAAGGTTCAATATGGTGTCTAATATTTTGATGCATACTCAGTAAAATGATCAAATCACTCTCAAGAGACTCCATCTGTAAATCACACTGATGGACATCAGATGAAAGGAAGTAGAAGGGCAAAGGTTGTTCTGTTCCTAATCTTCTTACTGATCTATTGCTTTGGTCATTCCTTGCAAGATATGGAAAGTACACTTTTGCTTTTATTGTAAAGGGCAACATACTTTTGTATCAAATGCTTCTAATCTGCATCATGTTCTCATTCACTGGTTCATATAATGCATTGTTGATAGGAAACAATCCACAGTTTGTCACATTTCAAAAATTTTATTTCGTAATATCAATGGTCTTCCCGTGTTTTGTTGTTCCTAGAGTTGATATCAAAGCTCTTGCTCCTGTAATTGGATATAAATAATTAGACTATCTTTTATCAGTCGTGTGCTTTGTAATATCGATATCTTTGTTAATAATAAAGATATCATAAAATAAAGATAGAGTAGTCCTCCAGATAACATTTTCAACAATTGTTAGTGCCCGAACATAGGAGTTAGTATTTTAGTTTACCTTTTTCCTTTCAGCATCTATATGTATGTGGAATATTAGAAATTCCAGACCCAATTCAAATAGGATCCCAAATCAAGAGAAAGTAAGAAATAAAGAATCGGAATAGGAAATTGATGCGAGTAAAATAAATATATTTAGAAAGTAATCCCCTGTTGTTTTACATCAGTGCTCTGTTTGATTAATGTTGAGAATTGCCCATCAGGTGACCAATATGAAGCATTAGTGCTTCTATCATAGGTTTCTGAAGTTACTTATTTTTGATTAATGATGTCTTTTATCAAATATAGTTTTTTATGGTGGTTTTATTTCAACAAGTTCAATGTCATTTTTTACATGATTTTTCAAGAGTGTGTCATGAGGAACAAGGTTTCTCGAATTTAAAGAGAGGGAAGGAGATGTAGACATAGGAAATGAGAGAAATAATAGAAGAAATTTGGGAAGAAATATAGTGAAATTGAGGGAAAAAAATCTTTTACTAAAAGATCAAAAATCAGTGACAATCAAGTCTGAAAATAACATAAATAAAGGCTCTTAGTTATAGAACCTTAAAATATAATTATATTAGGAAACAAAATCCCATTAGAAAATAGAATTCTATCATAGTTTAACTGGAAAATACTAAAAATAAATACTACAAAATGTATTAGGAAAGCAATCCAATCATGAGATTTCCCAATTTAGAAAATCAAAATCCCTAATAATATTCAAAATCTCTAATTTATTAAAATCCCTAAAATCAAGTTGAAATCCCTAATTTTATTCCTAATTTTAATCTAATAGGCCCTACATCAATTCTCCCCCACATGAAAGAACTCGACTCCTAGCGAATTGTCAAGAAGGAAGTTGTCAATATACAAGGAAACACCACGTGTTGTCTTGCACAAGCATAGAAAAGTCAACTCAAATCTTCTCTTAGTAGTTGAATGACATAGGTATATATAATTGAAATTTGGATGATGTCTCAATATCCTTTGACAAGGAAGCAATGATATTCCCCATAGAAGATTTCACCAAGGATTTTGATCAATGATAAAATTAGGTGAACCCAAATATGAATCACAACCTTTGAAATCAATTTCTTGAATGCTCTCACAAGATTCTTTCTCACATATGGATTCAACTTTACACATAGGCTCCACATCATCATTAGAATTCTTCTCACAGTCGATGTCAATATCAATTTTAGATTCAGATTCATGCCCATCTTCAAGATCAATCTCACTTGCTTCATCATCTTCACTAGGATAATCACATGCATCCTCACTTATAATTTCATCTTCCAAAGGTTCATTCTTAGTATTTTGTTTTTGGACACAAGGCCTTGAGGAAAGAAGACAGGATCAAGGTTAAACATTTTAATAAAAATTGCAATGATTCATCAAATTGGGCTTCAATTCTAACAAATGTTTTCTCTAATCTATGAAACCCATTCTTGACATGATTAGCCATATGGACCAAAATAATATGAAACAAAACTTTAGAAGGCTAAACTAATATGGGCTAAAGTGAAAATTCTGAAACCTGGAGGAGAATTCAAATTTGAGGGGACAGATTGATATTTTTCAAAAGAAACAAATTTTGAATGACTTTTTGACACGTTTCTAGTGAGAAATTGAAGTTGTGCTGAAGGATAGTTTGTAGGTTGCGACAAAAAGATTGTCATGGTGGTGGTTATGAATAGTAACTTCGACTTAAATAGTAACTACGATGTAAATAGTAATTTTTGACAATGAACAGTAATTTCAGTAATAAACATTGCTATGCATGAACAGTAATTTTTTTATTTTAAATGAGGAATTGATGGGTAATGGGAGATGAGTACATAGATAGGTTAAAGTTAAGTGATGGTGGTGGGAAATTTAGAATTTATGGGTTGAACAAAAATAAAAGATAACTAGTACAAGAGGAGATCAAATCTACGCTCTGATACCAATTGATGAGGAACAAGGTTCCTCGAATTTAAAGAAAGAGAGGGAGACGTAAAAAGATGAAAGGGGGGAAATAATAAAAGAAATTTGGGAGAAAAACAATTTTTTTACTAAAAGATAAAAAATATATAACAACCAAGTCTGAAAATAACATAACTAAAGGCTCTTATTTATAGGACCTTAAAATATAATTCTACTAGGAAACAAAATGCTGTTAATAAATAGAATCGTAATCCTAGTTTAACTAAAAATACTAAAAATAAATACTAAAAAATAAAGGAAACTATTAATTAGGAAAGCGATCTAATTAGGAGATCTCTTAATTTAGGTAGTTTAAATCTCTAATAATAGTCAAAATATCTAATTTATTAAAATCCCTAAAATCAAATTAAAATCCCTAATTATAATCTAATAGGTCCTACATCAATGTGATTGTAATTATTTATATAACCATATAGACATTGTAGAAGCACAGCGTAAGTCTCTTGATAGAAGCCAAATACAAAATCTTAAGGATCCTGAAAATAAGGCCAACGTGCCGGGGAGTAATCTTGCTGATAAAAGTTAGTTTGCATCTGAGCTGTCCCCTGCCAAACCTAAAGAGAATAAGATAATCAATGCTGGTGATGATGTAACAAAAGATGTTCGGTTCTCACCTAGTGAATATCTAGCCAAACATATGAGGCAGAGCCCAAGAATCAAGTTAACGAACAGACTACTTTAGAACCTATGTCAGCTAATGGAGTTATTCTATTGAAGGAAGAGCATGGCGATGAGATGGCTTCAAAGATGTCCTCGAGTGAGCCAACCCAAGAAGTTGAATCTTTTGAACTTATGAATGCTGCTGATGCAGCTCAAGTTAAGGGTGGTGTTGAATAAGGACTTGACCTTTTTAGTTTTATCACCTCAAAAGAGGTATTGAGTGAAAAAGAAGAAGGAAAAGAAAATGTGCATGAGCTTTCTGTGCCAGCCCAATTGATATCCTTATGGTGGAAAATGCCAAGAGCATGCTTCAAGGTTTTAAAGATCATAAGGGATTTAGATTACTCTAGCCTGTAACCTCAGATTCATGTGAAAGAATTAAAGGTAAAAAGGATGACTTTGAAGATCCTGTTTCCTTTGACAATCTTACCTGTTTCCATTCAAGACAACCAAGTGAAGTTACTAAGGTTTCTGACTCATATATTTGGAAGATAAGTAAAACTTAATTCCTCACTAGCAAAACTTAATTTTGAAATTAATTTTACATTTGTTGTACCATATTCAAATAAATAAATGAGGCAGACAAGCTTTTCACTTAGAGAAAGAGAAAACAATTGATGTTTGTCCTAAATAAAGTAGACTATCAAGCTAAGCTACTGAAAATAAGAGGACAACTGAGATTTATCCAAGCAAAACGGACTACTAACTCTGCATTAAAATAAAGACAAACTATTAAGTCTAGAAGAGGACATCCCTTAATTGGCTTCATAGCTCATTACGGGGGTAGATAAAGCTTAAAGAACTTAGATCTGTAGCTCATTATGGAGGAGAATAAAAGCTAGATAAAACTTAGAGCTTAGCTCCATAGTTTACTAGAAAGGAGAATAAAGCTAAATAAAGCTAGAGAGCTTAGCTCCGTAGGGTAATTCTTCTAGTTGGCAAAAAATTAGTGATAACAACATTAATGCTAGAAAGGACAACATGAAGTTAGTAATTAATTAGTTGATCTAAGATTATAAATAAAAGAATTTTTGGTTATGCAATACCTTCTTATTTTAATGCAACATTTATGTGGAATGAGATCAAAATTTGTGATTAACAATACTCCATTCTGGGAATAATAGAATAGAGTTTATGCCCAATCACAGCATTAAAAAGAATAAGAATAAATTAATAAATGCGAGTTAATAAATAAATCATAGCAAGTAATATGTGAATCTTGTCTCTTACACGGATAGAAGAATCCTCCTTTATTTTTTAAATTTAACAAGATAAATTAATAAATATAAGTTAATGTTTAAAATTTATTGAGCTTAGGATGGAGTACAATTGCTCCATTAGAGCTTTGATTGGCTTTATGCCCCTTGTGTTACCCTTAAAACTTTTAAAGAATAATAATAAATGAAGAAGAATTAACATTGAAAGTGTACCTTTAAAGGACACATATTATGATCCCAACAAATTTATACCTTCGGTAATATAAATATTAAACTACCTAACAAATTTTATGAAATTTATTTTTTTTAAGTACTCATTTACAACAAACTTTCTTTATAAAAATGAACAAAGGTAATTATATCTGTCATAACCTGCACCCAATATAGTAATACTGTAGCGAAAAAGAACTTGCCAAGGGAACATAGTCGTTGCAATGCCGAAATCCTCTCATAATCTTTAACTGATAGATCACCTGAGGTACACAATAGACTAATGAGTATGAAACTTAGTAAGCAGCTAGAATTATAAAAATTGGCATAATGCCCAAAACAAAACAATTAATGGCGATAACCATTTCAGAATATGACTACTATTAAATACTTATTCCATAAATCACCAATTACTATTCATTTCTTGGTATGCTACAAAGAAAGTCAGAAAATAGATTTCACTGTTTAAAGATCGCGCCCTGTACAAGGGAATTAGTGTGGCGACGCTAAGTTTCTGATTTCCAATTTGTTGCAAATTTCAGTTTTGCGCTCTTACGCCAAGGGAGGGGCACGCATGCATCAACTCTCTATTCTCTCTCATTTGAGTCAGTGCAACTGGCACTCTAGCGCGATAGGTATGGCACAACGATGCCATTTGTCTGCCTATACCTCTTTGGGTCGGTTAAAGATGCACTCCTGCACCATTTAACGGTGCTCAGGCGTCAATCTTGCATCATTGGCTAATTTCCTAGACTAATTACTCACTTATCCAATCACATTTCTAATTCTATAAATACCTATCTATGGGTAAGCAAACATGACTTTTCTATGCCAAAGCTGATCACATATATCTATACAAACACCCATTTATATACACATGTCTCATTTACAAATAAACTTTCCACAAATCTAACACAACCTCATGTGCTCTCATAAACACATAAATCATTCACACATGAGTTTCCACAAACTAGCTACATTGTTCATATGGATATCCATTTCACATAATTTTGAAAGCTTCTACAGTACAATAATAGATACTTAGGAACAGTGCTCTCTAATTAGGGTAGGACTTATCATATCACAGTCAGATCACATATATGGGCCCATATTACATAGCCACCTATTGGCGGCATCCATAGGCAAGGCATCGTCGCAGTGAGTATTTATCACATTCTCACATTGCATGAATCCGCCATCACCCAAAGGTGACAGCCACATAGTCCTGCTGGACTTTATCCTGCCACATGAAACAGTACATATAGACAGAGATGCCTACACCTGAAATAACTCAAGGCTAGTCTGACAATCCGGGTGATACCAGGCCCATACTACCGAATCCCATATAGGAAAACACACAGTCTAGACCTCCCCTCAAGTAATGAGAGCCAAATATCCTAAGTTATGGCATACCACTCACATATTAGTTTTCACATTTAGTCACATAAGTGAAGCTCTATATTAAGCTTTCACTCACATGTCACATTTTACATTTCAGTCGCAATTCATTCACCATAATGCTAGCATTTAATGGTATCGCATTTCACATTCGATATTCAATATATTCCCACTGGCTTCGCATTTAATTTCAAATTCATAACACATCACACAGTGATACATACCTTCACACATCACAATATTGCAGTTCACTATCATAATTGAGGTTCTTCGTAGGCTTCTCATTATTCACATATACATTCATAAATATAATAAGCCTACATATCTCATATACACTTATGGATGTGCACAATCTACACATTGGCATCATTTCTACACATATAGAACCCCATTGAATTCTTTATTAGTGCCAACCCTTCTATTACTCTTCGATGTATTTCAATGATATCGTTGCATAACTATGCCGATGTATAACTGATCTCATTCATTTTTTACTCATACATATTCATGGCACTCTAATACACATGGTGTTTCATAGACATTCATTTGTCATGCCATCTCACATGAGGAAACAGTATCCTTGAACGTTTGGCATATATTTCATTCTTCATATACACACGTCGTTTCATCGACAATGTTATTCAAGCCATATCATAACAAATTCACATATATGAGGGCACATTCACATTTGTACATCTCACACGCACATAATTTACACCAACATATAACTCATATACACATCAAAGTGTGCAAAATCACACATTTCATAAATCACTTTAAACCCCAATCAAATCATTTCCCATATCAAGGTCCATGTATTCATGGCCTCATCCACATTCCATCAACACATTTCACATATATTCACAAATACAATCATTAAACATATTTCATTAAAAGTTAACATCTATTGTGTCCTCAAAAGGGTCTAGCTACTTACCTGGTTAGCCTCGCCTCTTAATTTCGTTGTCCTGTATTTCTTGACAAGTAGTTGTTTAAAGTTCATCTCTTCTTCTTCTCCTTCCTCTCTAGTAACCATTGCCATAGTCATGACACATTGATCAGTGTCCATGTAGAAAGAAATAGACTCCTTATAGGTTAACAATATTTCAACCAACCAACTAACAACATCATTTATTAAACACTATCACGCACACATATTGGTTGGATTATTATAATAAGGGGTTATTCATTTCTAATCACCACCTAACTTCATGGAACTCAAATAAACATACACATTATGGTTCATGATTTTATTGAGTCAAAATAAGGTCATATACCCCTTGAAAATTCTTAATTTCGGTCACACAGCAAATCTGTCTGCAGACCTCTCAACTGAACAGTATAAATTTGAAGAATTTTATAAAATTCTACAATCAAATCTCTACCAAACTTTCCACTCTAAAACTAGACACATGTGAGAGTCATTCTACCAAAAATCATGATTTTCTAAGGAGTTTAAGGCAGTCAGACAGAATTTATTTCACATACTCTGTTTTCGAACTTAACATTCACAGTTCTTTATGTCCAAATTTGAAAAATCATAACAATTCATACACAACTCCAAATATCATGAAAATTTGTAGTATAACAGAAAACATATTCAAAGGTTGTCATATCAAAAATCATGGAATTTCATAAAGATTTGCCCCCTCAATTAGAGCTCATTCCCCATGCCATTTTTTAAAACAAGGGAATTCATCAATTTCAAACCAGAAATTCAAAAATTCATTACAATTCACACACTACGAATTTTTAAGTGTTTCAAAATTGTATAAACTCCTTCATGTGTCTAGTTTATCATATAAAAATTTCAAAGCCAGTGAGTGAACCTAGAATTTATAGGAGTTTTTGGACTAACCCCTGTTCAACAAAGAGGCTCTGTAGGAATTTCACTCAATCATTCCTAATTCCCAAACATCATCCCTTCTCCTTCAATATACCATAACACATATTATATCATGTTTTCTAACATGTACCATGATGTACATAACATAAATACAACATTAATCATAGTAGAATCTAACATTTTCCTTATAGAATTTTATGGCTAGGGTCTAAAGGAAGAAGGAGAGTATGAATTTACCTTAATTCCCTTCTAGCTTATTCAATTTTCCTTGAATTCCACAAGTGAAGAAAGCAAATTGAGAGAAAGAGAGAGGGCTGGAAACGTTTTTGTAGAGACAAGAAAGAAAATGAAATTTTCTAGAGTTCTTCCACATTATATAGATAAGGATTGGGTGAAATTTTATGCTAGCCCTCCATTTTCCAATCTTTCGAAGTCACCCTATCATAATTTTTAATTTGCTTTATCATCCTTACAAATATACAAAAGTACTAATAATGTAGATGCTTAAACATATGGTAATTGTGGTTACATACTAGGGTGTTACAACTCTCCCCCCTTAAAAGAATTTCGTCCTCGAAATTTTGATTGTTTATCTGAAGAGGAAGGGATACTTTTCTTGCATCTCATCTTCTCGCTCCCAAGTTTCTTTCTCAATGGAACAATTTCTCCAAAGTACCTTTGCTAAAGTTATTCTCTTCCTTCGTAACTCATGTCCCTTGCAGTCCACAGTTTACATTGGCCTTTATTCGCATGAGGGATCATTTCCTGGTTTTGGTAACTAAGAACTTATCACATGAAAGGATCAGAAACATAAACACACTAGACCATAAAGGTGGCAGTGTGAACCATCGGCTGCATTCTCAATCCTCAATAAGTCTCATAAAAGTTGATGTATTTTGGACTAAATTTTCTTTTCTTACAAAACTTTGTCACTTTTACCCCTAGAATCATTTCTGCAAGTTGTTACATATCTTCTGAGATTGAATGACTCTCTCGGTTTACCATAAAAATCGTACTAAATTGGAATGTAGTCTTTTTAACCATGTGCAAACTTTTTCCAATATAGCTGTAACCTTTCGGTCTCAAATCAAAACTTCAAGCAGAAATATTCCACAAAACCTAATATCTTGTAGACATGAATTTACCCTTTTTGTTCCATGGTAAAAATAATGTAGACAAGAAGAAAAGGGTATGAAATGGTTCAATCTATTAATAATTATCCAAATGTTATTACTGTCTTTTGGAATCCTATGTTACCCACAATAAAATCCATGATTATGTGCTCTTTTTCTCATTCGAGTATTAGAAGGAATTTAAACAATCTTAACTGCCTTTAGTATCTAACTTGACTTGTTGGTAAAATTGACATTATCCCATAAGCTATGCTATCTCTTTTATATGAACCCTTCAGTTAAAAGTTCGAGGGTCATAATGCAGTTATATTTTTATGCTAGAAGGATGAAAGGCATATGAAGAGTTACAGGCCTTTGTCAATTTCTCATGTTTAAATCTGTAACATCAGGAATACATAATATTCCTCCATCACCTGTCACAATAACTCGTATCTCTTTCTGTGGGACTTGTTTTCCATATGGTATATAGCATTTAACTACTAATCTAGCATTTCTCATTCCTAAAAAAAGCAATGAATATTCTTTCAGTTCAAAAGGGTGATCGAAATTCCCAAACCTTCCAATATTGGACAGAGGCATATTAGACATAATTGTTATTAAACTATGAAAATATCAAAACATTTCAGGTTTGAAATATCATTTAGAGAAACCATACTTCCAGGAATATCAATGCTATTTACTCAATTCTAAAATTTATGTCCTTTATGTATACTGATGTGTCAAATTCCTAGATTTTTCCAATTTTCCAATAACTTATTAATGCCGATAACTCATATGCGGTTGAATATCAAATCATAAAACCCAAAACATCAACCTTGTAATAACATAATAATCATCATGCCATAAACATTAGTTTGAACTCAATTCATCCATCAAAATATAAACTCGTGAACTCAAATCCAATCATAGCACCTTAAATCTAAACTACACCCGATTTCAGATTTTTAAATGCACCAATTGCAATTCGAATCTCTATACAATTTCTAGAATAGACTTTTAGACATGTTTAGGCCATCATAGAGATTTTGCAATGAACTCTGA
The DNA here is from genome assembly GCA_013180625.2 of Boswellia sacra. Lineage (NCBI taxonomy): Eukaryota > Viridiplantae > Streptophyta > Magnoliopsida > Sapindales > Burseraceae > Boswellia > Boswellia sacra. The sequence continues at coordinate 706,472 of SNVD02014099.1, read as the reverse complement.
ACAACAAAAACATTTCCAGAATCAAGTTGTCGGCACTAAACTGCTTGATTCTTAAAACACAACAGTTTGGATTCAGAAATTCATTAAATGGAATCCTAATCCTTTCTTTAAAACGAATTTCACATAAAACATACACTTTTATTACCAGGAAAAAACCTCATATTGACATCATGATGTATGCAATCATTGAATTCATTGAAAAATGGCTTTCAAATCCATTTAGTTAAACCATTCATACTACATTAATCGTAATTCCTTACCTTATAAATTCTATTACAAACAACGTTGGTAACATACTCAAAACATTCATAGATATCTTATCTCACAACCTATATCAACTGAACAACTTTAGTATATATTGTAAACAAGGAGTAGGAGGTGATATCCTCAACATAGAAGATATTAAACATTTCTGGAATTCTTTCTAGTTTACACTCATTTCCAATTACTCGCTTGTAAACTCTTGGAGTGTTTGACGTCAAGCTTTCTTTGTACTCTTCATTTCTGGACAATTAGAAATCAAATAACCTATCTTACCACATTTGAAACAAGCTCTCATTTCTTAAAACATGATCTATTTTGACTTTTATGACAAAAGTTACACATTCCAAGTTCTTCCTTGGAACCTCTTTGCTTACTCTTCACTTTCGGACAACTCAAAACAAAATGACTAGTTATATCACATTTGAAACAAGCTTCGGATGTCTTGTAACACTCTCCACCATGCTTTTTTTTTTTCTTACAAGTTTTACATGATGGAAAAGCTATATCAGGTCTCATGTGCGCCAAATAGATTAGTCTTCCAACCAATCTTTGATAGCATTCCAGATCCTTCACCTTTTTTGCCTCCGCTGCCTTTAGTTTCACATTCAGGTCAATTGGAGTTTTTCTAGTTTTACAACCTATCATTTCTGTTTCCTTGAGTAAATCAAGGATATATTTGCATTGGTTGATAAAGATACCCTCCTTAGACCTTGCAAATTCTATCCCGAGGAAATACTTTAGTTTTCCCAAATCCTTGATGTCAAATTCAGTCTCAAGTTTATTCTTTAAGTTGTTGATCTCAGAAAGGTTGTCGCCAGTCATGATAATGTCATCTACATACACTATCAGAATGGCAATCTTGCCTTCAGTGGAATGCTTGAAGAACATAGTATGATCGGCTTGACTTTGTGAGAAGCCATGTCTTCTTACAACATCTCTAAATTGTTTAAACCAGGCTCTTGGCGACTGCTTTAAACCATATAGAGATTTTCTTAATCTGCATACCTTGTCTCTTCGAAAACTTTCCTCAAATCCGGAAGGCAAGTCCATGTAAACTTCCTCTTGAAAATCTCCATTTAAGAATGCATTTTTGACATCAAATTGGTGGAGTGACCATTCAAAATTAACTACCAGAGAGAGGAGAATTATGATGGAGTTGATCTCAGCAACCGGAGCACTTGGTAATCAATACCATGAGTTTGGGTAAATCATTTTGCTACAAGCCTTGCTTTATATCTCTCCACACTCCCGTTGACCTTGCACTTCACTATAAAGACCCATTTACACCCAACTGTTTCTTGTCTCGAGAAAGATTGGTAATACTCCATGTGTTATTCTTCCTAAGAGCATTCATTTCTTCCATCACAACTAATCTCTAATTCAGGTCCCCTAATGCTTCATGAACAGTTCTTCGCACAGACAAGTTAGAAATTCAAGACGCAAATGCTCTATGAGTATTCAACAAATTTTCATATGATAGATATTTAGCAATGGGATGTTTAGTGCATTCTCGAGTACCTTTTCTTAATGCAATTGGAAGATCAAGATTAGAAGAAGACGAATTTGGTAAATTAAAAAAGGATGAAGGGATAGAAGCATAAGGAAGATTGCTCTGAGTTGTAAGACCTTCACTCGATAAATTAGATTGATCATCAGCTAGAGGAACAAGTGGAGAAGTAGCACCTTTGTGAAACCGCTTTCTAGTATAAACCTGAAGCTCATTCTCCGGATTACGATTGGTTTGAGATACTTGTCCCCTTATCTTTGATAACATAATATCTGACAAATTTTGATTTCGAGTGCCATCACTAGACTCAATTCTTTGAACAATTGGTTTCAAAAATTGTTTATCAGGGATATCTAAAGAGATAGGAAATATTTCCCAAAAATTATCTTATTTACCTATATTCTCCCCCTGAAGAGATTTTTCCTGAAAAAAAGGCTGATCTTCAACAAAGTGTACATCCATACTTTCAAAGAATTTCTTCATTACCAGATTAAAGCATTTGTATCCTTTTTTATTTGAAGCATAGCCAAGAAACACACATTTTTCAGTTCTTGGATCCAATTTTGATCTAAAATTATTAGGTATGTACACATAACAAACACAATCAAACACTTTTAAAGGGAGATTTGTCATTATTCGAGATGTAGGAAAACAATTCTTTAAAACGTGTAGTGGCATTTCACATTTCAAGGCATGAGATGGCATTCTATTAATTAAGTAACATGCAGTTAAAAAGGCATTACCTCAAATAGGTGTCTATTCTTTCTTTCAGTAATGCCATTTTGTTGTGGTGTATCTTGACAAGTTGATTGATGAACAATCCCTTTTTCTATAAGAAATGTCCCTAAATATTGGTTAAAATATTTAGTCCCATTTTCTGTCCTTAGAATGCCAATTTTAGTTTGAAATTGATTTTTAATCATAAGGAAAAAAATCTTTGAACCGTTGTTTAACATCTGATTTTTTTTCCAACAAATAAACCCAGCAAATCCTTGTATGATCATCAATAAAAGTCACAAATCAGTTTTTGCCAGAAAGTGTGCTAACCTTAGAGGGAACATCACTATGAAACAAGTAAAATGGTCTTGAAGCAAAATAGGGATTTATCAGAAAAGAAACACGATGGTATTTAGCTAAATGACAAGACTTATAGTGAAATTTTGAACAATTTAGGAAACAAATGTTTAAGATATGTAAAATTAGGATGTCCTAATCTTCTGCGCCATAGCATTGTTTCATTATAGATAGAGTTTGAACTAGTACTACTCAAAGCATAAGCCTTTTTATTACCAAAAACAGTTTCATCAAAGTGGTAAAATCCATTAATCTCTCTAGCAGTTCCAATTGTTTTCCCCAAGTTCTGATTGTAAAAAACACAAGTAGAAGGAAGGAAAAGTATAGAACAGTTAGTCTCCTTTGATAGTTTACTGACAGAAAGAAGATTGCAGGTTAATTTTAGGACATGTAGGATAGATTTTAGAGTAATATTTTATGAAATTTTAATGTTTCCTTTTCCTGTAATAGGTGAAAAACTACCATCGGCTATCCTAATTTTTTTAATACCAGAACATGGGTAATAGGAGTAAAACAATTGGGGACAACTTGTCATATGATCAGAGACCCCTAAATCTATGATCCAAGGACCGATTTTTCCTATAACAGAAAGTGTGATAGAATTATCACCTGATTGTGCCATAGAACCGACATAAATATTCGGGGATAAATACGATTTTTAAAAGGTTTAAGAAGATGATCTAATTGCTCTTTACTGAAAGGAGATAACTCAGCTTCATATGCAGTTGTTGTATTCTACTCATTAGGTTTGTGTCCTCTACCAATAGAAGGTCTCCCATGTAGTTTGTAGCATGTATCTCGAGTGTGACGAGGTTTTCCACAGTAATAACATCGGACGTTACCCCTGTCTCCACCCTATTGATGGTGAGATGTCTTACGGCTAATTTGGGTCTCTGGAATGGCCAAGGCAGAACCCTCTACAGATCCGGTTGCATCTGTAGCCTTCTTTCCAAATCCTTTTAGGAGAATGAAAATACTTTGTCACAAAGTCCTCACCTTGGCGGATTTCTCCAAGTCCAAGAGTTAATTCGTATACTTAGGATTGGTTCCCTAAGTCGGAGTACATCTGCGAGACATTATCCTATAGTTCCTTTGCTGAAGAATAGCAGAGATAATTCGCCTCAATCTCCTCAGTCATGGAGTTGACCAACCATGTCATCACCATTGAGTTTAGAGCGTCCCAAGTGATATAGGTTGGATCCTCTGTGTCAGGCTTCTTTATGTCGCCTGTGATGTAGCCAATCTTTCCTCTTCCTTTGAGATACAAATGAATAGACTACGACCACTGAAGAAAATTTTTTCCATTGATCTGAATAGGGTGGTTTTCAGGTAGACTAAGGCTCGAATTGAGGAACCTAACCTTTAGAGGTGACTTCGGACATCTTTGGAGGCAGAAAAAACTAAATAAAAAACCCTAGGTCTTTCTCTACTCTGATACCATAAAGAAATGTGCAGAGAATATGAAAGTTTTCATTATTTTTTCTGCTATGTTATAATAGTATATATAGGCTTTCTCTAATACACAAAATAGGAAACAAATCTTCCTAATTTATAAAGAGAATAAAATAAAATAAAATAAAATCTTCCTAATCTTCCTAAAATAAAATATTCTACATATTTACTCACAATCTAAAAAATATTCTACACAATCTTGAAAGATAGAAAAATATTCTACATAATTACACACAATCTAGAAAATATTTTACACAATTTAGAAAGATATTTCAACAACTTTGTTTGTTGTTCTTCTCTATTACTTGATATTCTTAGTGAAATCTTTGTAATTGGAACATGATGGACTTACTTGATTAATGTGGACTGAGTGAAATCATGTTTTGTCCATTTGTTTCTCTCTATTTTGGGCTACTTATTTACTTCATTTTATTGTTATTTTTAATTACAATATATATATATATATCCTTTGCTTTCATCATAAATATCATTTATCAAATAAAAATGTGCTATTTCAAATGCATTTTTTAATTAGATACTCATGGAATCAAACCTTAAGTTAAAGCAACCCGCTATTTCGAAGGTCACAATATTGTGTTTATCTCTTTCAAAAGACAAATTTGCATTTATTATTATCATTTCAATTTCTAATTTCTTATTATGATATGGATCCTCAACCTTTACTTACATTTTATTTACTCTTTTTTCCCCTCCTATTTAAGCTATTAAATTTGACCATTAATCTTGTTATTTTAACATCACTTATCTTTCATTGAACACAATGTAGAATATGTTGTTTTGAGTTAACATACATCTTAATTGGCTGATGATAGAAACGATTTGTTAGTTGTAGCATACTTGTGTCTATACGAAAATAAGGATTTCTTTTCATCTGGATAGATATATGCAATTTGTATTTTGCACTTAGTTGGAAGTTTTAGTTGTTTATAACGCCTCTTAACGGCTTTTGAATTCTTGTTTTTGCTTCATTTATGTTTTTTTTCTTTAACCTGTAGAATTTATGGATTTTCTCCTATTTCTTCAGTTGAGTTTGTGTTTTTGAGCTTGGACACATCAATTTATTGCATAAGACAGAATTAATTCTTGGTGATTGTGATCTGTTTTTATTTTCAATATAAGTAGTTCCATTAATTATTCAACTTTCCCTTATTTACCCAATTGATTTTCATCATGATTACTATTATTTTTAATTACAATATCCATCATTTTTCCATCGTTTTGCTAAACTCTTATCCTCTTGAATTTGTCTCCACCATTTTAACCACATCTTCAATTAGGTATAGCTAGAAATGATTTTTACCTAATGAATGTCTTGATTTGCACAACCACAACCACCAAAGTAAGAAGAAGTAAAGGCAAAGTGGGGAAATTGCCTTTTTGCTTTGTTATGTTTCTGTTATGCCTTGGGTAGTGGAAGTTAGTTAGTGGAAGTTAGTTATACTTTCCTAGGGAATGGTGTGGAGTTAGTTAGGGAAGAAGAGGGAGAAACAGAGGGAGGAAGGGGGATAGTAAGCTTTTGTAAATTTGGAGAGATCTTGGTCTCTAGGGAGAGATTGCAGGACTCTCAAATATCCTGCTACCTATCCAATTAATGAGTAATTTCTTTCAAAATTGTTCTTACAAAATTAGGTTTTAATGTACTTTCAACAATCAAGCTTCCTTACTCTGTTATCTCTACTATGTGAAAGTGAGTGAGGTGCAATTTGGTCCCATCATTTTTGGTATCAGAGCAAATAAAACAAGTACCTGGGATGGTCGGAAAAAGCACAGCCACATCTAGCCTAGACTCTATGGAGGAAAGGATGGAGTCAGTATAGGAGGAACTTAAGAAGGATATGGAGTTTATCAAATTAGACCTTCAAATGCTCCCCAACCTCGGAGAAAAATCTGGCCACGATCTTGGAGAAACTAAAACGAGTTGTTGCGGCATAACTGGGGAGTCATCGCATACAACTCTTCCTCATGAGAACTCGAATAGGAGCACCCAAAGGGTGGCAAGGGTGCGAAAACCATCGAGGCTCCAATCGATGGTATGAAGTGTGTCATTGGGTAGAGATGCTAGTGTTTGACGACAGCGACCCAGATGGATGGGCCTTCAGAGCTAAGCTGTATTTTTCTTTGAACTGCCTGACGGAAGAGGAGAAGATCGAGGCTGCAACAGTGTGTTTTGATGGGAAGGCACTAGCTTGGTTTTAGTGGGAAGATCATCGACGATCGATGCACAACTGTAAGGAGATGAAGGCATTGCTTCTAAATTGGTTCCGATCATCTCAGGGGGGAACCAGCTTTGAATAGTTTCTGGCGTTGAGGCAGGTCGGAAAGGTAAGGGAATTTCATCGACAGTTTGAGGCAATGACTGCGTCGCTTTAAGATGTATCGAAGGAGATTTTGGAAGGCACCTTCGTCAATGGGCTGAAACTGGAGGTGAGGGTTGAAGTTAAATTGTTGCAACCACGTGGGCTAGGCTGAATGATAGAGGTGGCCCAACAGGTAAAAGACGGGAATTCGGCCCTGAAACAGACTAGAATTGGGGCCGGTTTCAAGTTGGACGGGGAATAGCCATAAAACTAGTCCATACCATGAAAGCCCAAAGCCTTGCAAATTCTATAGCTCCTACCATTCAAAATCATCCAAATCCAAACCAGGAACATGCTTTTAAACGACTAACAGATGCAAAATTACAAAGGAAGAGAGAGAAGGGCCTTAGTTATCATTGTGATGAAAAATTCTCACCTGGACATGATGTAGATTCAAGGAACTCCAAGATCTGGTGGGTACATGAAAAAGAGGAGCAGCCTTCAGAAGAGGAGGGTAGAAACACTGAGGACGATCGAGGAATTTAGGTTGATCGAGGAGTGGTGAAGCTTTCAATGAACTTAGTTTTAGGCCTTACTTCTCCAAAAACTATTTAATTGAAAGGTGATATCACAGGGAGGAGGTTATTATCATAATTGACCTGGGGCTACTCACAATTTCACCTCACAAGCCTTGGTTTGAAAACTTGATCTACCAATAGATAAAACAGAGTAATATGGAGTGCTATTGGGTACTAGCGATCCTATTAAGGGAGCAGGCGTTTGTAAGGGGGTAGTCCTATCGATGCAAAGGGTGAAAATAGTGGAAGATTTTTTGCCTCTAGATTTGGGGGGATCAGATATAGTGCTAGGAATGTTGTGGCTTCAAACTTTAAGGGATATCAAATTCAACTGCAAAGAGTTAACCATGGAATTTAGAGTGAATGGTGTTGCAGTGGTTCTTCAGGGGGATCCTAGTCTATGTAGAACTCAAGTGAAATTAAAGAGTCTCATGAAGGCAGTACAAGTTGGGGGACAAGGGGTATTGCTAGAACTAAGTGCCCTTTCCTTGATACTGAAGTCTGCTCCTAGCGCAATTCCTAAGGTAATGGAGGACATCCTTAACAAATTTCAGGTAGTGTTTACCTTGTCACTCGGATTACCACCACAAAGGGGAAGGGAACATGCTATTCTTATCAAGGAAGAATGCAAACCAATTAATGTATGCCCTTATTGATACCCGCAAATACAGAGGGATGAGATTAAGAAATTGGTTCATGGGATATTATTTGTTGGAATAATTAGAGAAAGTAACAGCCTTTTTTCCAGCTTGGTTTTATTGGTGAAGAAAAAATGGCAGCTAGCGGATTTGTGTGAATTACCGGGCACTCAATTAGGCCACTGTTCCAGACAAATATCCTATACCAGTAATTGATGAACTCCTGGATGAGTTGCATGGAGCTTGCATTTTCTCTAAGCTGGATCTCAAATCAACTTATCACCAAAAAAGAGTAAAACCTGAAGATGTGTACAAAACGGCCTTTCGAACACATGATGGACACTACAAATTTCTAGTAGTGCCTTTCAATCTCACTAATACTCCCTCCACATTTCATGCCTTGATGAACGACGTATTTAGAAAGTATTTGAGACAATTTGTGCTGGTCTTCTTTGATGATATTATGGTGTACAGTAGGAATGTGGAAGATCATTTACAACACTTGATAATTGTCTCGACAACACTCTTGGACCAACAACTGTATGTTAACCAAAAAAATTCTTGTTTGCTCAAACCAACTTGGAGTATTTAGGTCATGTAATTTCTGCTGATGGAGTGGTGGTAGATAGTTCTAGAATTCAAGCAATGCTGTAGTGGCCTTTTCTGAAAAAATTTGAAACAGTTAAGGGGATTTTTGGGGTTGACAGGTTACTACTGAAAGTTTGCTGCTAAATATAGTACTTTGGCTTTTCAGTTAACTGAACTACTCAATAAAGATGCCTTTGGGGGAATGAAAAGGCTGAGGAGGCTTTCAACAAGCATAAAAAGGTGATGACTATAGCCCCTGTTTTGGCATTGCCGACTTCTCTCAACCTTTCTATATAGATACAGATGCTTCTGGATTAGGGATTGGCGCCGTATTAATCCAAGGACAAAGACCAGTTTACGGTCACGTGCTTCCTAGAGGCAAAGAATGAAATCAATTTATGAGAGAATGTTGATTGCCATAATAATGGCAATTCAAAAGTGGTGACCATATCTCGTGGGAAAGAGGCTTGTGGTGCGAACTGACTAGAGGAGTTTGAAATATCTATTGGAGCAGCGAATAGTAAGTGAGGAGCATTAAAAATGGCTAGCTAAATTATTGGGGTTCAACTTGGAAATACAATACAAACCTGGTTTGGAAAATAAAGCAGCAGATGCTTTGTCCAGGCACCCTGATTTCAATGGTCTCTCATTCTCAAATTCTTTCGATTATGATGTCTTGGAAAGAGAACTCGTGGAGGATGATAAGTTGAGAAAATTGAAAGAAGACATCACAGCGGGGAAGACTAACTATGATGGTTACGTCGTGGTTCAAGGAAGACTTTTACCTAGTGGAAGAGTGGTTCTAAGCAAAAAGTCTACTTTGACTCCTAAACTGCTAGAAGAGTTCCACGACAGTGCTATAGGAGTACACTCAGGCTTGCTAAAGACTACTCAATGCATTTCTAATTAATTCTATTGGCCTAGAATGATGAGAGAAATTAAAGCCTATGTTGAATCTTGTGGCATTTGTTAACAACATAAGTATTTGGCCCTTTCACTGGTCGGTCTACTTTAGCCTATACCAAATCCTAATCAGATTTGGGAGGATATCATTGTACTTTCAACAATCAAGCTACCTATCCAATCTACGAGTAATTTCTTTCAAAATTGTTCTTACAAAATCAGGCTCTAATATACTTTCAACAATCAAGCTTCCTTACTCTGTTATCTCTATTGTGTGAAAGTGTGTGAGGTGCAGTTTGGTCCCATCACAATGATGTTTTAAGATTTTTTGGAGATATTCAAATTTATTATTATTGTTCAAATTTTAATTTCTTGTGCTGTCTCCTGTAAGCTTTCATACTCAAATGAGTTTTTGTTTTTAAATAATGATTTTCAACGTGATTACTAAATTTTTATCTTTAATACCAATAACTTTTCCTTCGTGATGTTAAATTTTTATTGACTTGAATGTTTCTTCATCAGATTAACCACATCTTTAATTAGGTGTAGATGAGAATGATTCTAGTGTTCTTTTATGATGTCGAATTCTCATTGTCTTGAATGTTTAATTTGCAGCCATGGTGAACTAAATGAGATTGTAACATCTATTTTTTTCCTTCATTTAAAAATCTAGATGTTGAGAGAGGGGGGAAAAACGAATTTAGGAGAAATATTATATGTCTCTTCTATTGTAAAGAGGTGTACATATATATAGTACAATAAGAAATCTAAAATAAGAAAGAGAATCAAATATGTATCTAATGAGAACATAATTTAAATTTTCGTAAATTTCTATATGGAGATTTAACACTTCCCCTCAAGTTGGAGTATAGATATTCTCGATGCCCAACTTGGAACATAGATGAAGAAAAACTCCTTTATGAACTGTCTTGGTAAAAAAACTCCAATTTGGTCTTCAGACTTAGCATAAGGAGTGATAATCTCTCCACTCATTGCAGCCTCACAAACAAAGTGACAATCCACTTCAATGTGTTTAGTTCTTTAATGAAAAACTGGATTGTTAGCAATATATATTGCAGCCATATTACCACAAAACATTTTTGATGGCTTTTTAAAATCAATTCTAATCTCAGTTAAGAAATTCTTGACCCACATAATCTCATATGTTGTATGAGCCATAGCATGATGGTCTACCTCTGCACTGGATCTCGCAACTACGTTTTGCTTCTTGCTTCTTCAAGTTACTAGATTGCCTCCCAAGAAAGTACAATATCCACTCGTGGACTTCCTATCAGTTTTGCAACCAGCCCAATCAGCATCAGAAAGCCAACAATGTCCAACTCTTTACCTTTCTTATAGAGAATTCCTTTACCAACGAACTGTTTTAGATATCGTAGAATTCTACATACAGCCTCCCAATGGATCTTCTTTAGATTTTGCATATACTGACTAATTGCTCCCACTGCAAAGTAATATTAGGTCTAGTGACAGTAAGATAAATCAACTTTCCCACAAGACTTCTATGTCTTTTCTTATCTTCAAAATCTTGACAGCTGTCACCATCCAATGTTACATTAGGATCCATAGGGGTCACTAGTGGCTTAGACTCTAACATACCTGTCTCATCAAGTAAGTCTTGCACATACTTTCTTTGAGATAAAATGATACCTTCTCTGCTCCTCAAAACTTCAATACCAAAAAAGTATATAAGTTGCCCCAAGTCTTTTGTTTGAAAATGTGTCTTTAGTTGTCTTTTTACTTCTTCTATGCCACTAGAATCACTCCCAGTCACAATGACATCATCCATATAAACCACAAGTATAACAATACCTGATCTTGTATGTTTAACAAACGTTGAGTGATCAAATTGACAACGAAATAAGTTGATCGAAGCCAAAACTCCACTCAATTTTTCAAACCAGGCCCTAGGTGACTGCTTCAAACCATAAATAGCCTTTTTAAACTTACAAAAAGTAGTTTGAGGAACACTATTTGCTTGAGGAAAAAATTGGCGAGAGATTTTACACTTTTTTATTTATTTCATAAAAGTAGTTTGAGATTTTCTATTGCTTTATTTACCTATTAATTGTTCTCTCTAAGTTGCAAATGGAAGAATTTGAGTTCAAATGAAAAATAAGAAGTGATTATGGTATGAAAGAATATTGGTCGTTTAACTTCTCTCTCACTCTCTCTCTCTCACTCTCTCTCTCTCTATTCATACTCATGGTTGAATCGGAGATTGTAAGGGTTTTTTTTTTAGCAACTTATGTACTTCTTAAATTTCCATAAAAATTATCTTAAAAAAGGTACTTCTTAAATATAGTCTTTATTTACCAAATTCATTAGAAAAATCTGCTCTCATCACTCCCTATACATCAAGGAATCAAATTAACCATAGCCTGCTAAATAATATAATAAATTGAGATTTTAATAGGTAATGGATGTTGTAAAACTTTTACTAGTCATTGTTAAAGTTTAATAGAATAAATGTTATTGGTCATTTTCAATTCAACAAATTGAGATTTGAGAATGCTTTGTTCCAATAAAAATCTATATAGTTAAATAACATATGTGCATGCAGCTTTGAGGCATGGTATTATACTTATAAAGAAAGCAGTCCACATGCTATACCTTTTCCTTGGAATCATTAATAATCTTTTTCATGTTACATGCAGCCTCTAGTATCAGATCCTGCTCTTGGATAAGGAAGGTGGGTAAGCACTATATTTGTAGTTTTTATATCTTAAAGCATACTATTATTTTATTTAGTGCAAATTCCTAGCATTACTGCATTTATCATATTTATTGTATGGCTCACTATTTACAATTACAATTATAATTTCTAACCATGAAATTATTGAGCTCTCTGTAGTTTGCTTTTAAAAATTTTTTTTTATGTTAATTAACAAAGAGATAATCACATGGCTAGCTAGAGGGAGCTTACTTGGAACTGATATCTAGAAACTTTATTTGATTGGTATGATTTCTTATTCATTTTTGGAGATTTTAGGTCCAATTTTATAATGTATTTGATTTTAAGAAGTGATGCTAGGAATTAAGACTGAAAAAGAAGAAAAGACAGGTTGAAAGTAGTAAAAGCTAGCTAAGAATAGTTTAAAATGCTGTATAATGATGAGTATTAAGAAACTAAATCAATATTTTATTCTTTTTGTATCGTTATTCATTTATTGTTTATGTTTGCCTTTAACTTACTGGATAGCTAGTGACTTCTATGTTTAGATATTAATGGGTCAAAAAGCAATTGTGAGGGTGTCTAGAGTTGCAATGGCAAGAGACATCCCCAAAGCGAAGGTTATGGTCAAAATTAATGAACTTTAAGACCAAGATGCAATAGCAACAACAACAGTTAGTTAATTCTCTCTCTTACTTTTATTATCTGGTTTTGATGTCTAATGATGAGTATTAAGAAAATAAATCAATATTTTATTCTTTTTGTATCGTTATTTATTTATTGTTTATGTTATATATGTTCTTAATCAAATAAATATAAATTGTAGTGCCTCTTTTATACTTTGTGATATTTAGATTTGTTTTGGAGCTGTAGGTTTACAAATCATTAACACTTTTGCTTCCATTCAAACTTAATTAAATTTTTTGAATATATTGTATTTAAATAGCAACCTTTTAGGTACTTATAGGCTTATAAATTCTTAACTAATTGTATATGATTGTATTTTACTTGGTATGTTATAAAATATCCATGTAATCTAAACTATTTTGATGGGGGACTCATGAACAAGATTAAATATATATGATGTGTTGAATTTGATAAGGTCAAAATTGTATATGATGCGTTGGGAGAGTTTGATAAGGCCATTATGCACTTTCAGCACTAGCGTCAGGTTTGTTTGCTGAACTTTGGATAATAGTATTTTGGAGCTAAAAAAGAAAAAAAAAGTTTAATTTTTTAAATATTTACTTGTTTATTTGTGGTGTTTAAGAGTTGAAATCGAGCAAGCAAAGTCAGTATAATTTGTCGGATGGAGAAGAGAATGAGCTTCAGATTCCTGGAGTTGGGCCATTTTTAGAAAGAGATGATTTTGAGGATGAAATGCTATCTAACGATGATAATGACGATGGTGAAAATGAGAGTATGTGCCCACTTCATACTTCTGTTTTGTTTATAAAGCTTGCTGCAATATGTTTTTTTGTTTATAATTATCTTTGTTGTTCTTAGTTCTAGTCTATAGACATGATTACATTGTGTGGTAGAGATGTTGCTTTTTGGCTTCTAAGGTTTGCCAAGAGCTGAGTTATGGTTGGGCTTGTTCGTATCTTTCAAATGTCTTTAACTGTGAAAACGATAGTCTCTAGAATGGAAAAGAAATGTATGTGAGAATGAGGGAGCTGATCTCGATAAGAATTGATCTTTCTTTGTCCTAGTCTGCTTTAAGCTATGTTTTCTACAGTGCAAATGAGCTAATTTTGCTCTGCACTTGTTGTTGGGCCGTCAAATTTTCTATGCCTTGCTTTCCCCGTATTGATATGTTACCTTGTCTTTAGACTTGGAACCCCTATGCATATAGGGGCTAGACTATTAGAGTGGAAATATTTGAATTAAATTTGTGACATTAAGTCCATAACCATTCATTCATTTCAATCTAATAGCCTGAAGACATTGATAAGTTGGCACTAAAAATATCTACTCTTTAACTTCTAGCTTACATCTATCAGATTGCAATAAATTATGACAGAAGAATTGTGTCATGTGTTTAAGTAAAAGTTTTAAGTTATTTATATTTAAATTATTCTTCTTTTCCTTATTTGTTTTTGTTTGACTTAGATTTAATTGAAAAGTAGATGTGACTGATATCCAAGTATATATTCCAATAGATGTTATAAATTTTTGACAACTCAATTGCTAACAACTTTGGTGCTCATTATTTCTTGGTAACTTTGTTGGATTACAAACTTCAGTAATTAACCTTCTGGTATCGATGTCTGGATTGCAATTGCTTTTTATTTGGTACTTGACAACTTAAAATTTTCTTCATACAATTGACGATCTCTTTGTTACTCTTTGTAGAGAGCTCAAAGGTCTTAAAGCAACTTAATGCTTATAATACATATGATCCAGTTCAAAGGGATTTGATGGAAGGAGAGGAAAATGTCAGACATATTCTTTGTCTCATGTTTGATTCATTTATTCACATATAAGATCATTTTCAGTTTTACTTTCTCTCTCTCACACTGTCACACACACATCTATATCTCATTGAAAAAGATATTAAGCTTAAACATGGATATAAAGAAATGACTTTTTTATTTCAGAAGCATAAAAGCAAAAAAAAAGTCATGGAGGAGGTTATATTGAAGAGCAAATATTTCAAGGTAGCAATTCATTTTCTATTACTACTTCTGTTTAACAAAAGATCTATGTTTGAATCTTGATCTTGATATTTTAATTTTTAATTTTCATTTTCTACAAAAAGGCACAAAAAGCAAAAGATAAGGAAGAAAATGAACAGTTGATGGAAGAATTGGATAAAAATTTCTCCTCTTTAGTGCAATCTAAAGTATTGTTGTCAATGACTGAACCTGGCAAGATGAATGCCTTGAAGGCTCTTGTTAGCAAGGACATTCCTGACGAGTCTGTGAAAACAGATGATAGAAAAACAGACACTTCTAAACAGGTATTACTTATATAACATCTGAATAGTCTAATTGTATTTTTCTGGTTTCTGAATTGGCTCTCTAGCAGTTTAACTACCTATCTTCTAAGGTTCTAATGCTATTTTGGTATAAATCTCCTGCCTGGCATGTCAATTTCTTTTATGATAGTTAAACTTCTATCTTAAGATCTTTATTCTTAATTCTGACATTAAATAGAGAAGGTAGACTTGTTATCTTATTGTTACCCAGGCACTGTAGTTGGGTTTACATATGATATGAAGCTTTAAGCTTTATCTTTTGATATCTTTTTGCTGGTATTGGCAAGACCCACCTGATTCTTACGACAAACTTGTTAAAGAAATGGCACTAGATCATACGCGTGCAGGACCATTGAACCGGACGACGATAGATGAAGAGATTGCCCAAGATGAAATAGAACGACTAGAGCGATTGGAGGTAGGTTTTATAACTCTCAAGCTGTGTCTGCATTCTCAACTATGCATGCTGATGTTATTTGCAGTTCCTATTATTTTTAATATTGTTTATGGATCATTGAAGGAGTTTTCACATCACACACTGACTTATTTTTGCTGGTTTACCTAGGATATGCATCTGGTGCTTTATTATTTTATTTTATTTCTTTTTTTTGTGTTTGGTGTGTGCGCGTTTGTGGCATGATTGAACTTGCCCTTGCCAATTTAACATCATATCTTAAGAAATTATAATTCGTTCATCAATTTATATTTGACTATTCACACTAATGTCAAGGCTAATTAATAAATTTTCAGGGCAAGTGACATGATTTGACTAAGTGCTGGAATTTCATTTTTCTTAACAAGGATATGCATTTTTTAGAGTAATGAAATATGTATCGATTTTACTTTTTCATAAATGATTGACTGCAAACTTTCAAAAAGAGCATCAGAAGAGGATGCTTGCAACTGGTTACACTAGTGATGAAGATGATAAGGCCGGTGAGAAATTGTCTACCCAGAGGCGAAGGTCAATTTCTGGGGATGATCTTGGCGATTCGTTTTCAGTTGATGAAGAGCCTAAGGCTACAAAGGGTTGGGTAGATGAGGTTCTTATGACCAATGATGGTTTTGTTTTGCTGGCTTAAAAAAGCAATGACTTTTTAAAAATGATGTGAAATTTTGATCCCATGCAGTGGAGAGTGGGTGTCATCTATAATGTTTTTGAGTTTTTTGGCCCTTTGATTGTGAGAGGTCTGAATATTTTTAATATGATTATGTTAGATTAGCTGCTTCTATCTTTGCCACTATCATTGAATTGGAACTAACATATTCCCCATTTCCAGGTATTTTATGGTGTGCTATTGTAGTATTTTCCTGTGTTGGCAAACATAAAGCCCCTTAATTTTGAGTTGTTGAATTTGTTGGTCAAGCCGCTAATGGAAATGCCTTTCGCTTATAATATGTTAGCCCCTGTAGTTATAGCTTCCATGATATAGATTTGCTTCTGTTCTTTGTGTATGTGTTTATTAAAATTTAACTGTGTGCCTTCTGTTATGACTTCTTTCTGTGTTGTATGTGTTAGCCCTAAGGCTACATGATAATTTTGATGATAACAATACACATTGATTAATTGAGATTTACTAACATGTTTATTTATGTGCAAGAGTAAGATCATTAAAATAATTGTAAAATCAAGAAGAGGCTTATTAAAATGAAGTGTTGAAGCTAAAGAGAAGACTACATGTTAAAGGCACTAAAGTTTAAGAACAAGGTTTGATTCAAGGAATGTGACACATGACCAATGTTCAATCAATTGATCATATATTTCTCTACAAATGTCTAAATAATGTGATTCTTGAGCCTTTGGAAAGCTTACTCAATTTATAACATTTCATATGTTTTAAAGAAATTCAAATTTCAAGTGTAAAGTTGTCCAAATCATGATGGAAATTGAAAGACAAATAAAAGCAGCTAACATGAGCACTGAATACTCTTTTGAACATATCTTGAGCTAGAAAAATTAAAATGACTTGATTCTTATGGCATTGAAAAGAGGACATAATGAAGATTTCATATGTTTTGAAGAAATTCAAATTTTAAACGGAAGGCTGACATAATTGACATGCAATTCGGTAGACAGACACAGAGAAGAAAAATCAACTCATTTGATCACCGAATGATGTTTTATCCATATCTTTAGTTAGAGATATCCAAATGACTTGATTCTTATGGCATTGGAAATATGATTCAATGGAGAAGATTTAATACTCTTTGAAGAAATTCAAATTTCAAACATAAGGCCGACATAATACACATGCAAGTCGGTGGACTGATACATGGAAGAAAAATCAAGTCACATGAACACCAAATGGTTTTTTAGCTATATCTTAATCTACAGATATCCAAATGACTTGGTTCTTGATGCGTTGGAAATTTTATTCAATTGTTCAGGTCTTTTGTGTTTTGCATATTTTCAAATTTCAAACAGAACATTGACAAAAATGGCAGATAATATAACTATTTTTATGGTGGGTAGAAAATTTGTAATTGGTGTCTTCATTTGATTAAGTTCATCCCATTTGCCTATAAAAGGAGCCCTTCTCCCATGCATTCAACAAGCATTTTATCAAGCAAAAAAACAAGGGAAATATCAAGTCTAGAGAGCTTTTATATTCTTTATCTACTCTTTGAAGAGAGTTGTACTTTTGTTTTAAAAATTTACTTTGTTCTTGTATTATGGTGAGAGTAAGATCTTCTTGTAAAGGATAAAAGTTATCCTTGAGAGAACTCTTTCCTTGGTGAGGTTGTTCATCAACAAGAACTCTTGGTGTGGTGTTATCAAGAGTTGAAGGAAGTTGCCTTGGTGAGTTTGTTTATCAAGAAGAACTCTTGATGTGGTGTTATCAAGAGTTGAAGGAAGTTGCCTTGGTGAGGTTGTTCATCAAGAAGAACTCTTGGTGTGGTGTTATCAAGAGTTGGAAGAAAAAGTCTTGGTGAGGTTGCTCATCAAGCAAATTGTAAAGATTTCTATAACTTAGTGGAAAGCTGAGCTCGTGGAGCTAGAAGCCCGTGGACGTAGGCAAGGTTTGCCGAACCACGTAAATTGAGTTTGCACTCTCTCTATCCCTATCTCTTTATATTTACTTGCACTTGTGATTGTTCTTTATTGCTATTCTCTTGATTGCATTCTATTTTCATCTTCTTCATCTTTATTCTCAAAGAAAGAGTTAAATAATTTTGAACTTTCAAGAAAAGTTTTCTAAATTCATTTTTATAAATAAAAACCCAATTCATCCCCCTCTTGGGTTGCCATACCTGGGTCAACAAGTGGTATCAGAGCAAGGTTGCTCAATTTTTTAAATCTTAATCGATTTTTGAGCTATGGCAACTTTTAATTCAACTTTATATGTTGAGGGACTTTCTATCTCTAGACCTCCATTTTTTAATGGAAGTGATTACTCTTATTGGAAAACTAGAATGAGTATTTTCTTGAAATCTTTTGATTATGATTTGTGGTCTATTGTTTTGGAAGGACCTTTTGTTCCTACCAAAATTGAAAATGGGGAATGCATGCTTAAAGAACCTAAAGAGTTTAGTGAAGATGATAAAAAGAAATTGAATTTGAATGCTAAAGCTATGAATGTGTTGTATTGTGCTCTAGATAGAAATGAGTTTAATAGAATATCTACTTGTTCTACGGCACAAGAAATATGGCACACACTTGAAGTAACTCATGAAGGAACTAGTCAAGTTAAAGAATCCAAAATTAGTATGCTAGTTCATAGTTATGAGCTTTTTAAGATGAAATCGGATGAATCAATTTCTGAAATATTTACTAGATTTACGGATATTGTCAATGGTTTGAAATCTCTTGGTAAATCTTATTCTAATGTTGAAATGGTGAGAAAAATTCTTAGGTGTCTACCAAAATCTTAGGAGCCAAAGGTGATGACAATTCAAGAAGCAAAGGACCTCACCAAACTACCATTAGAAGAACTTATAGGTTCTCTCATAACTCATGAAATCATCTTGAAGGAGAATGAAGAAGAAGATTGTGAAGTGGCAAACATGTGCTTCATGGCTTTACGTGAAGATGAGGTAAGTATTCTAAACTATGATCCTAAGCTTTCATATGATGAATTACTTGAAGCATTCCAAAATTTACATGTGCAAGTTGATAAACAAAATTCAAAAATCAATGCTTTCAAAAAGAAGTCAAAAATCATGTTATCTCAATTAGAAGAGTTGGTGGAAATAAATGAAGCTTTAGAAAATGAAAATGAAATTTTAAAGCAAAAAGATTTTGAAAGTTTGGAAAATCAAATACATTTATTAAAAACTGAAAATGAGATTTTAAAACAAAAGGATTTTGATAAATTAGAGAAAAAAATGTTATTTTGAAAAAGAAAAATAATGATTTAAGAAATATTGTTGATAGTTTTACAAAAAGTACAAAAAATTTGAATTCTATGTTACAAAACCAAAGGTGTGTTTTTGATAAAAGAGGGTTAGGATATAAAACTCATAAAAATCAAAAGTATTTTAAAAACTATTTTGTTCATGCATCTTCTAGGAATAATCCTAATCATTCATATACTCATTGTGGAAGTAAAAGACAAAGTGTTTTCTTGCTATATTAGGAAAAATCCTAATTTGAAATAAATATGGGTTGCAAAAAGTACCATAACTAACCCCTAAGGACCCAAGAACATTTGGGTACCAAAAAGTCTCTCTTTAAATGTTGATTGTAGAAACAAAGGAGTGTCAAACACAAGTGGTGCTTAGATAGTGGATGCTCAAGGTATATGACCGGAGATGCCTCCAAGTTCTCAAGATTAATCATGAAGAAAGGAGGATATGTGACCTTCGATAATAATACCAAAGGAAGGGTAATCGGACATGATGATATTGGTAACCCTTCTTCACCTATTATTGAAAATATTTTGCTTAGTAATGGTTTGAAACATGATTTGATTAGCATTAGTCAATTGTGTGATAAGGGATATTTTGTTGCTTTTAAGCCGAATAGATGTGTCATTAAAAATGTTAGTAACAATAAGATATTATTTATTGATAATAGATATGGTAATATTTATACAATTGATATTGATGATCACGTGAAAAATTGTTTCATTATTAATCATGATGCTTGGTTATGGCATAGAAGATTAGGTCATGCTAGTATGGAGACAATTTCAAAAATTTTTAAAAATGATTTAGTTGATGGTCTTTCAAAAATAAAATTTGAAAAGGATAAGATTTGTGATGCTTATCAATTTGGAAAATAATTGAGAACTTCTTTTAAACAAAAGAAATTTATTTCAACAAATAAACCTCTACAATTACTTCATTTGGATTTATTTGGACCATCAAGAACTCAAAGCCTTGATGGAAAGTATTATATTTATGTTATTGCAGATGATTATTCAAGATTCAATTGGGTGTTATTCTTGAAAACTAAAAATGAGGTTACACAAGTTTTTTTAAAATTTACAAAAAGAGTCCAAAATAAAAAAGGGTATTCTATTGTGTTCATTAGGAGTGATCATGGTGGTGAAGTAGACAATGTTGCATTTGAAAATCTTTGTGATGAAAATGGTTTTGAACATATTTTTTTCGCACCTAGAACTCCACAACAAAATGATGTTGTTAAGAGGAAAAATAGGACTATCGAAGAAATTGTTAAGATCATGTTACTTGAAAATAATTGGCTAAAATATTTTTGAGCCGAAGCCGTTAATACCGCATGCTTTATAATAAATAGAGTCCATATTAGAGCTTTAATAAAGAAAACTCCTTATGAACTTTGGAAAAGAAGAAAACCCAATATTGGATTTTTTAAAGCTTTTGGATGTAAATGTTTTATTTTAAATACCAAGGATAACCTTGAAAAATTTGATGCAAAAGCCGATGTTGAAATTTTTGTTGGCTACTCCAATCATAGTAAAGCATATAGAGTTTTTAACAAAAAGACTCTTACTATTAAAGAATCTATGCATGTTGAATTTGACGAAACTAATGTGATTTCTTCAAAGAAATTTAGATGATGATATTGTTAAGGTTGAAAGGCAAATCAATGAATCAAGGCTTGATAAAAAGAGCCAAGATGAATTACAGCTCCAATAAGAAAAGCTTGAGAAAGTAAATGATTTTTCCTAAGAATTACCAAAGGAATTGAGGTATGGAAAAGCTCATCCAAAAGATCTCATTATTGGTGAACCATCACAAGGTATGAAAACTAGATCTTTTTTTAAGAACTTTTGTAATCATTTTGCTTTTGTCTCTCAATTTGAACCAAAATCTTTTAAAGAGGCCGAAAATGACAAAAGTTGGATTTTGGCTATGCAAGAAGAATTGAATCAATTTGAGAGAAATCAAGTTTGGGAATTAGTCCCTAGACCCAAAAATCATTCTATTATAGGCACTAAATGGATTTTTAGAAATAAAGTAGATGAAAATGGCACCATTATTAGAAACAAAGCTAGACTTTTTGCTCAAGGATACAATCAAGAAGAAGGTATTGATTATGAGGAAACCTTTGCACCGGTTGCTAGATTAGAATCAATTAGAATGTTGTGTGCATTTGCATGTTATAAAAATTTTACATCATATCAAATGGATGTCAAAAGTGCATTTTTAAATGGTTACATTATGGAGGAAGTATATGTAGAGCAACCTCTTGGTTTTCAAAATCATGATTCTCCAAACCATGTTTTCAAACTCAAAAAGGCAATTTATTGCTTGAAACAAGCACCAAGAGCATGGTATGATAGATTGAGCAAATTTCTATTGATAATGGTTTCGAAATGAAAAAAGTTGATACTACTCTTTTTGTTAAAACAAAAAATGATGATTTATTAATTGTTCAAATCTATGTTGATGATATTATATTTGGTGCTACTAATGTTTCTATGTATGAGGAATTTTCCAAGTGCATGCAATAAGAATTTGAAATGAGTTTAATGGGAGAATTAAATTTCTTCCTTGGACTTCAAATCAAGCAATCAATAGATGGGATCTTCATTAATCAAGCTAAATACACAAGAGATCTTCTCAAGAAGTTTGGCATAGATAATTCAAGGACATATAACACACATATGGGTACATTAACTAAGCTTGACAAAGATGAGAAAGGAAAAGATGTTGAGGTAACAAAATATCGAGGTATGATTGGCTCTCTTTTGTCTTTAACTGCTAGTAGACCTGATATTATGTTTAGTGTGTGTATGTGTGCTAGATTTCAATCTTGTCTAAAGGAATCTCACCTTAAGGCTGTCAAAAGGATATTTAGATATCTTCTTGGCACCATAAATCTAGGTCTTTGGTATCCTAAGTGTGATAATTTTGATCTAATTAGTTATTCCGATGCGGACTTTGCTGGAAGTCTTCTTGATAGAAAGAGCACTAGTGGCTCTTGCCATTTTTTAGGACATGCATTAGTCTCATGGGTTAGTAGAAAACAAAATTCGGTTGCCTTATCTACTGCGGAGCCGAGTATATTGCAGTAGGAAGTTGTTGTGCACAATCTCTTTGGATGAAACAAATTTTAAAAGATTATGGTGTGGTATTTGATCATATTCCCATCAAATGTGACAATACAAGTGCCATCAACATTTCAAAAAATCCCATACAACACTCTAGGACTAAGCATATAGAGATTAGACATCATTTTATTAGAGATCATGTGCAAAAAGGTAATATTTCTTTATAATTTGTTCCCACCGATAAACAATTAGCCGATATATTTACTAAACCCCTTAGTCAAGATAGATTTTGCATAATTAGAAGAGAATTAGGCATGTTGGATATGTCTTAATTTTGCTTTAATATGATAATCTTTGAATGGTAGCCTATGTTAAGGGGGAGAATATATATAGGGGGAGTAGTTAATTTGATTACATCTTTTTGATGATAACAAAAGGGGGAGAAATAGTTGGATTACTTATTTTCATAACAAGTGCCATTTTTTTGTTTAATCTTTATTTTATTTTCATTCTTTATTTTAGATATTATTTGAAAGCAATCAATGGTTTGTCATCATAAAAAAGGGGGAGATTGTTAACCCTAAGACTACATGATAATTTTGATGATAACAATACACATTGATTAATTGAGATTTACTAACATGTTTATTTATGTGCAAGAGTAAGATCATTGAAATAATTTTAAAATCAAGAAGAGGCTTATTAAAATGAAGTGTTGAAGCTAAGGAGAAGACTACATGTTAAAGGCACCAAAGTTTAAGAACAAGGTTTGATTCAAGGAATGTGACACATGAGCAATGTTCAATCAATTGGTCATATATTTCATTACAGATGTCCAAATGATGTGATTCTTGAGCCTTTGGAAAGCTTACTCAATTTATAACATTTCATATGTTTTAAAGAAATTCAAATTTCAAGTGTAAGGTTGTCCAAATCATCATGGAAATTGAAAGACAAATGGAAGCAGCTGACATGAGTACCAAATACTCTTTTGGACATATCTTGAGCTAGAAAAATCAAAATGACTTGATTCTTATGGCATTGGAAAGAGGACTTAATGAATCAGATTTCATATGTTTTGAAGAAATTCAAATTTCAAACGAAAGGCTGACATAATTGACATGCAATTCCATGGACTAACACAGAAAAGAAAAATTAACTTATTTAAGCACTGAATGATTTTTTATCCATATCTTGAGTTAGATATACCCAAATGACTTGATTCTTATCGCATTGCAAAGATGATTCAATGGAGCAAATTTCATATTCTTTGAGGAAATTCAAATTTCAAACATAAAACCGATATAATACACATGCAAGTTGGTGGACTAACACATGAAAGAAAAATCAAGTCATATGAGCACCGAATGGTTTTTTGGCCATATCTTAAGCTACAGATATCCAAATGACTTGATTCTTGATGCGTTGGAAAGCTTATTCAATTTTACAAATTTTTGTGTTTTGCATATTTTCAAATTTCAAACAAAACATTGACAAAAATGGCAGAAAAGATTATGGTTTTTATGGTGGGTAGAAAATTTGTAGTTGGTGTCTTCATTTGATTAAGTTCATCCCATTTGCCTATAAAAGGAGCCATTCTCCCATGCATTCAACAAGCATTTTATCAAGCAAAAAAAACAAGATAAATATCAAGTCTAGAGAGCTTTTATATTCTTTATCTACTCTTTGAAGAGAGTTGTACTTTTGTTGTAAAAATTTACTTTGTTCTTGTATTGTGGTGAGAGTGAGATCATCTTGTAAAGGATAAAAGTTATCCTTGAGAGAACTCTTTCCTTAGTGAGGTTGTTCATCAAGAAGAACTCTTGGTGTGGTGTTATCAAGAGTTGAAGGAAGTTGCCTTGGTGAGGTTGTTCATCAAGAAGAACTCTTGGTGTGGTGTTATCAAAAGTTGAAGGAAGTTGCCTTGGTGAGGTTGTTCATCAAGAAGAACTCTTGGTGTGGTGTTATCAAGAGTTGGAAGAAAAAGTCTTGGTAAGGTTGCTCATCAAGCAAGTTGTAAAGATTTCTACAACTTAGTGGAAAGCTTAGCTCGTGGAGCTAGAAGCCCGTGGATGTAGGTAAGGTTTAGCGAACCACGTAAATTGAGTTTGCACTCTCTCTATCCCTATCTCTTTACATTAACTTGCACTTGTGATTGTTCTTTATTTCTATTCTCTTGATTGTATTATATTTTCATCTTCTTCACCTTTATTCTCAAAGAAAGAGTTAAATAATTTTGAACTTTCAAGAAAAGTTTTCTAAATTCATTTTTATAAATAAAAACCCAATTCAGCCCCCCTCTTGGGTTGCCATACCTGGGTCAACAGTATGGTTACAGGTTGAATCTGAGTACCTCTCTCTCTACAATAACTATGGGCTAGGTCTCACCACGTGGAGTCCACTTGCTTCTGGAGTGCTCACGGGAAAATACAATAAGGGAACTGTTGATAGAAAGAGGGAGAAACGAATTTAGGAGAAAAATTTGTATGTATTCCATTGTAAAGAGGTATACATATATATAGTGCAATAAGGAGAAATAAAATAGGAAAGAGAGAATCAAATGTGTATCTAATAGGAACACAATCCTAAATTCCTATATAGAGATTTAACACTCCCCCTCAAGTTGGAGTATAGATATTCTCGATGCCCAACTTGGAACATAAATGAAGAAAACCTCCTTTATGAACTGCCTTGGTAAAAAGATCTCTAATTTGGTCTTCAGACTTAACATAAGGAGTAATAATCTCTCCACTCATTACAGCCTCACGAACAAAGTGATAATTTACTTCAATGTGTTTAGTTCTTTCATGAAAAACTGGATTGCTAGCCATATATGTTGCAGCCATATTATCACAAAACATTTTTTATGGCTTTTTGAAATCAATTCCAATCTCAGTTAAAAAATTCTTGACCCACATAATCTCACGTGTTGTATGAACCATAGCACGATACCTGCCTTTGCACTGGATCTTACAACTACATTTTGTTTCTTGCTTTTCCAATCACTAGATTGCCTCTCAAGAAAGTACAATAACCACTTGTGGACTTCCTATCAGTTTTGGATCCAGCCCTATTAGCATTAGAATAGCCAACAATATCCAACTCTTTACCTTTCTTGTAAAGAATTCCTTTACCAACGGACTGTTTTAAATATCGTAAAATTCTAAACACCGCCTCCCAATGGATCTTCTTTGGATTTTGCATATACTGACTAACTGCTCCTACTACAAAAGTAATATCAGATCTAGTGATAGTAAGATAAATCAACTTTCTCACAAAACTTCTATATCTTTTCTTATCTTCAAAATCTAGACTGCTATCACCATCCAATATTACATTAGGATCCATAGGGGTCTCTATTGGCTTAGACCCTAACATACTTGTCTCATCAAGTAAGTCTTACACATACTTTCTCTAAGACAAAATGATACATTCTTTACTCCTTAAAACTTCAATACCAAGAAAGTATCTAAGTTGTCCCAAGTCTTTTGTTTGAAAATGTGTCTTTAGCTGTCTTTTCACTTCTTCTATGCCATTAGAATCACTCCCAGTCACAATGATATCATCTACATACACTACAAGTATAACAATACCTGATCTTGTATGTTTAACAAACACTGAGTGATTAGATTGACAACGGGAGAAGTTGATCAAAGCCAAAACGCCACTCAATTTTTCAAACCAGGCTCTAGGTGACTGCTTCAGACCATAAATAGCCTTCTTTAACTTACAAACAGAGGTGGTTAACTCCCCCCGAGTAACAAATCCCGGTGCTTGCTCCATATAAACTTCTTCGTGTAAATCACCATACAAGAAGGCATTTTTGACATCTAGCTGGAAGAGGGGCCAGCCAAAAAACACAACGAGAGAAATGAGAGTGCGGACTGAATTGAGCCTGGCAATAGGAGAAAAAGTCTCAACATATTCAACACTATAAGTTTGAGTGTACCCTTTAGTAACAAGACAAGCTTTTAAGCGTTCAATAGTACCATCAGGATGATATTTGATAACAAAGACCCAACGACAACCGACCACTTCTTTACCATCTAGTAATTTTTGTAACTCCCATGTACCACGATCATAGAGAACTGACATCTCATCTTCCATAGCTTTTCTCCAGCCAAGATGAGCCAAAGCTTCCTGGTAATTTTTAGGAATAGAAACCACAGACAAACTCAAAGCAAAAGAATGAGCAGACAATGATAAGGCATTAAAGGAGACAAACTGAGAGATAGGATACCTCTGACAATTTCTAGTAACTTTGCGAAGAGCAATAGGAAGATCAAGATCGGAATACCCATTTGTAGGAGGAGTTGGATCTAGAGTAGAAGCAGATGCTTGAGTGACAGGCAGAGCAGTAAGTGGTAAATCGTCTTGTGTAGCACGGGATTGATGTGGTTTTCGCCTAGAATATAGGAATGGTGGAGTAGAGGGACACAGTAGAACTGACACCGGTATTAGAGAATCAACTAGACCAATATCAAGTCTAGAACCACTCGATGAAAAATATGGTGTGGACTCAAAAAAGGTGACATCTGCACTGACAAAAGTTTTTCCCAAGCAAGGGTCAAGACATTTGTAACCTTTCTGAGTTCTAGAATACCCAAGAAAAATACATTTGGTGGACCGATGAGACAGTTTATCAGAAACCCTATGAAGATGGACAAAACAAACACAACCAAAAATACGAGGAGGAAGAGGAAAAGCAGGTTGATTAGGGAATAAGATGTAGTACAGAGATTGAAAATGAAGAACAGAATAAGGAACCCGATTAATGAGGTAACAGACAGTAAGTAAAGCTTCCCTCCAATATTTTGATGGGACTTTCATATGAAATAACAAAGTTCGAGCCACATCTAACAAATGTCTATTTTTTCGCTCAACAACTCCATTCTATTGAGGGGTGTAAGCACATGATGTTTGATGTAAGATCCCATTAGTGCTACAAAAAGTAGATAATGAGGAAGAAGTATATTCTAAAGCATTATCATAATGTAAAACTTTAATAGAAATATCAAACTGAGTCTTTATTTTATTGTAAAATATTTGAAACATACTAAGGATCTCAGATCGATCTTTTAACAGATACAACCAAGTAACTCTAGAATGATCATCCACAAAGGATACAAAATATTTAAACCCATGACTGTTGGTAACTCGACAAGGACCCTATACATCTGAGTGAACCAAATCAAACGGTGGATCACTAATTTTACTGACTCGACTATGAAACAAAAAAAGAGAATGTTTACCTAACTGACAAGACTCATATTCAATTTGAGTTGAACTAGAAAACCCCATGTGCTGAAGCAATTTATTTGAAGGGTGACCTAAACGATAATGCCATTGTCCTAGAGAGACAGAAGAAACAAGAACTGTATGAGAGGACGAAAGTGCTTCAAACAAGTGATAAACACCATTCTTTTCATGCCCGCCAACAATCATCTTCCTCGTACCAAGATCTTGAAAAATACAATAGGATGGAAAAAAAGTGACTGAGCAATTTAAATTCTTAGTTAACTGGCTAACAGATAAAAGATTAATAGGAAATCTAGGAACATGTAACACCGAAGATAAATGAAAACCAGATGTACGAATGGTTCCAGACCTTTGTACTTGGGTTTTAGAACCATCAGCAAGAATGACTGATGACTGTTTGTTAGAAAGGATAAATGAACTAAAAAGAGAATCATTACCAGTCATGTGAGACGAGGCTCCAAAGTCTATAATCCAATGATGTGGGTATGAAGAAGAAAATAAGGCAGTGGACCTACCTGTTTGGACTACGGAAGCAGACGGCTCACTGGTTGGTTGACCTTTAGATTTATAAGCAGACTATGCAGAAGGTGGAGCATGAGAGTTAGATGAATTACCAACGAAAAGACGCTCCTCAGAGCTTTGATTTGCCCATTCAGGTTTTCCAAACTTATCCCAACACTTTTCTGAAAGATGAATAAGTCTACCACAATAAAAACAAAGAACTCTTCCACCTCGACCTCTAACACATCCTCTACTCCATCGAGAAAAGGATTCTCTGCCTCGACTATCAGACACAACTAAGGCAGAAGCTTCCTAATTATGTTAAGAGGTGGGTAACTGTTGGAGTCGAGCATATGCAGTTTTAAGACTTGGGAGATCTTTCTCAGTCAAGATACTATTCTTAGCACTTTTATAGATAGGATTTAAGCTAGACAAGAACTTGACAACAAATAATTCTTCGCGTTGTTTATGTAATGTCTCAACATTAGTAGTAACAGGATGATAATAGTTAAACTCACCCATTAATCCTTCGATTTCTCCTAAATATTCACTTAACGTTCTATCTCCTTGCTGACAAAAAAATATAGTAAACATAAAAAATGTGAGAGATATTTTGAGATCCGCCAAACCTGTCTTGAAGTGAATTCCATAACTCTTTGGTAGTATCAACCCACATCAAAGTCGCCGCAAGTGATGGCTCCATACTGTTCCACAACCATGTAGTAATCAAATTGTATTCCTGAATCCATTTAGCATACTCCTTTGAATCAGAGGATGGAGGATCTTGTGTAAGATAATTATGTTTCCCTTGGCAAATCAAGTATTTGGTTACTGCTTTTGCCTATAACTTGTAATTGGAATCATTCAATTTTACAGCTTTGATGGAATCACTAACTCCAGGAGGATTAGAGGACGGTTGAGAAGCCATGGAAACCCAAACACAATTTTTCTTCCAAACAGATCCACCACACGAAAAAAAATTTTGAAGAAAAAAAACTGAATTATGTGCTGTCTGTGAATAGTAACTTTGGTGAACAGTGCTCGTCTGGAATAGTAACTCCGGTAACAGTCTGATAAACAGTACGTCGATGAACAGTAACACTGGTGAACAGTACATCGATGAATAGTAACTGTAATTTTTTTTTGAAGGGGTGATGGAAGACGAAATTGGGATAAAGTAAGTTAATGGTGGTGGGAGATTTAAGGTTTATGGGTTGAACAAAAATTAAAGGATAAATAGTATAAGAGGAGATCAAAACCACGCTTTGATACCATGTTGAGAGAGAGAGAGAGAGAAATAGATTTAGGAAAAAAATTTGTATTTATTCTATTGTAAAGAGGTATACATATATATAGTACAATAAGGAGAAATAAAATAGGAAAGAGAGAATCAAATATGCATCTAATAGGAACACAATCCTAAATTTCTATATAGAGATTTAATAGGAACTATACCACCTGACAATCGGTTTGCATTGAAAAATTACAAAGTAATTAGATTGGATTTGATACACTTCAGTTGTTATAATCCGCTGTTATTCTTTGCTCTTATTGGTGTAAATTATTGACTACATGAATTACAAAGTTGCTAATTACTTGCTTGAAAATTATATATACCTTTTGCCTAATAACATGCATTGTCTAGATAGTTTTCGCGTCAACATCAAGTGATTCTACATTTTAGATTCTTCAACCATGTTGTGTGTCTGATTCCATGTTTGTCTAGTATTCTTTCTGAAATTTTTAAATTGATTAAAATCCTCACCATGGGGTAATAGATCCAAGTGCTAAAGTATATAATGAATTATATTTTTTTGGTTCCACTTTAAATGGAATATATTGATTTGATTTCATGTCATTTTGTCGAAGTAGTGACGGATTTGTTCTCTGTATATTACTCTTACCTAATGATTATGTGATTCATTCACAATCAAAGAGCATGAAAATTTTCAAGCCCAGTTCTTAAAAGTTTCCAACTGATGATAATTTCTTAAGATTTATTATACCATCTCTATTTGATGTCTGCTTAAAACTTATTTCAAACTGATAATCATTTCATAAGATTTATGATGTCGTTTCTATTTGATGTCAGCTTAAGGTTTTATGGTGAATAACTTCTTACAAATCTTAAAATTTTGGAAGTATATGATTATGCTATTCTCCTTTTTTATTTCTTCTTAGTGATGTTGTGCATAAGTTTTATTGATCCTAAAATCTTTTGTGGCATATAATTTGTTTAACCTTTTCTTTTATTTCTAATTTGTACTAATTAATTATTTTGTTTGAAAACTGAACTTTTACTTAAAATGTCTTGTAGAATCTAGCTAACTGATCACTGGTTGATGATGTGTTGAAGAAAGTTAATGGACTGAAGCCAAATGCTGATGAACTTGGTGTCTTTTTAGCTCAACTTGCAATTGCCTGGTGTGCTACAAATCCTAATGTATCTTTTGTTATTACTGGTGCCACAAAGGAGTCTCAGGTTAGTTTTAACTTTGTAACATATCTGTTAAACAAGAATTCCATGTTATTCAGGTGGATATGATGTAAAAGTTGCTTTTGATTAAGGGAGATTCTAATTGTCTGCATTCAGCCAATATTTCAGCTGCCATTTTTTTTCTGTGTAGGAGTTTGAGAGGTGGATGGGTTTTTGATCTGTAACAAAAATGAAGGTGCTTTAATAATGGTTGCTGCCTACTAAGTTAAAAAGACCTCTAACCCATATCTTTTATCTGCTAATAAGGTACCCCTGTTCCCTCCTTAGGGAAGACCAGTGTAAAACTTGTGCATTTTGAGAGTTCTTCACCAGCACCTCTCTGCACAACCTGCTAGTTTGTGACAAGAAATTTGTATAGGATCTGAATTTTGTGATTCATTAATTAGTGCTTCCCAGAATCTACATATAATCCAGACAGTTGGTGGGAAAGAGTCAATTAATAAAGGGTAGACATCTCTCTTGTATGTGTGGAGTTCAGACTATTGTTGATGAAGTGTTGTTTTAGTTGCTTTATATAATGACTTGGATGTTAGTGAAGTGCTTTGAATGTTGTAGTTCATGTGGTGCTTAATTTGAATATTTTGATTTGAGAGCATCATTTGATTTTGTACTGTGTTTTGGCATTGACATACATCACCAGGGAAATGATTTTATACATTTGGTTCATTTATTTGTTGATTTATACGTTTTGGAAGTTGATTTTCAATGAACTACATGTAACATTCAAAAAAATTTAGGTATTTATTTTTACAAATATATACAGCATGTTTACAAATATATATAGCATATGCAAAAATAAATAAATATATAATACTGGGCGGAAGAGCACTCATTGATTTTTCGCAATATTAGGTGGCAAAAAAATGCCAAGTATATTTCCGAACAGAAAATTCATACTTATCGTTCATAAGGTGACGAATATTGTCAAGTTCAAAAAATTTCTACGGTTACAAAACCATATTTATCGGGCAAAAAGTGATAAATATGTTTCAATTCAAAAATATTACCATTACAAAAACTATAATTATCGGGCAAAAAGCGATAAATATGTTTCAATTCAAAAATATAACCGTTACAATCTACCAAATTTGACAATAAAAAGTGACAAATATGGCACGTTTCCTACAGTATTTATGTCTTTATACTTGGCGCTTTTATGTGAGAAATATGGTTGTGAATATATTTGGCGTTTTGACCGACTGCCAAATAGACTATATTCGGCGGTGCCATTGGCGTCGTTTTGTTGACCGCCAATTATATATTTATTTGACAGCCTTTAACCACCAAATATGAGTATTTTTCTTGTAGTGCCTTTTTGCTTTTAGCAAGTTTTCTATGAAAAGGAATTGGAGGAATATATAAGGATTTTTAGTTTTGTACAGTTTAGCACATGTCTTACAGGAGTCTCCTTTCCTAGTTGATTTTTCCTCCTCTTTTAACTCATCATTTGTATCCAAAATAATAATATCATTATTAATCTCATTCCATGCCTTGTTATTAAAAACCTTACCATTTCGCAATGTTCTATTTGCTTGTGCTTGATCTTGGTTTTTTTGGTTTAACAAGGGGTTGACTTGGTAACTTTCCAAGTTCTCTTTGGTTCAAGGCTGCCTCAATCTACCCTCTTTAAGGCAATGAGATGTTGTTAGAATGCATTATTTGTTGTTTGCTAGAATTGCAATGTGTTTTGAGCTAACATCTTCACTGTTTCTCCTAATGAGTTTGTTTTTGGTTGAAGGGAAGCATTAGCTTGTTGCCTTTTTGAATTTCTTCAAGGGAAATAAGGATGATTTCTCCGACCAGGATTGTAGGTGTTTGAATAAGTGATCATTCATTGGCCTTTAGTTGTACGAATTCATCACGTTGGCTTGTTCTTTGACAACCTTAGATAAGCTCCATTAGATGAACATTGATGTGTTGCATTTGAAAATCTTTGGCAAATTGCACAACTTTCAGCTTGTCTAGGAACCTTATTGAAGACGAGATATAACTTTCTTTGTGGTCTAGGTACTTTTAAAGCAAGATCATTATTATAATAAACTTTGTAAACAACAGGACGTTTACCTTTTATTTCTCTATGTTATGCATTACAACCTAGCATCTCAAATAGGGATGGGCATTTAACTCGGTGGATCCGAGGCCCTAATGAGACCTGTACGGAAAACCCGCCCCTAACCATCATTGGGGCAGGTATGGAGCTCAAAATGTACTGCCTCACCCGCGGCAGGTCCGGGGCCAGGTCTAGCACTTAGTCTCGTTTGACCAGCCTCGCCCTATACAGTGTAAGGATATAAATGAAAATATTTAAAATATAGGGACTTATTCGTTAGTAAGGGTTATTTTGTTAAGTTTTAATACATATAGGTTTCCTAAATTTTTGACAAAATATATAAATCTCACATGTCACAAATAACCATCTAACCTTAGATTCTTAAATCCCGAACCCACCAACCATTGATACTCTCCTCCTCCTCTGTCCACCATCGCCATCCACTGTCTGCGACCGCGTCTTGCTTGTACTCTACCATCGTTAGCTAGCTTGCTTCCACCATCCTTACTCGGAGCTGACTGTCTTCAATCTTGGCTACGTTCCTCAGTCACTTGCAGGGCCCTCTGTTGACACAGCTTGCCACCACGGTCTACAGTTGCACCTCCTCTGTCATCACGACTCGCCACCACAATCCACAGTTGCACATTTCTCCGTTATCCCCCCAGCTCTGTCAGGCCTGATTGCTCGTCAGTCAGGTTCATCTCTCTTCCTCTCTTTTGCTTTAATTTCTTTTCTTTTTGTTTAATTGATTCAGTTAATATAAATGTTAACAGATTGAATTAAAACAATAATTATGTATACATGGTTCATTTTGCTTCCATGGTTCTATCAAGAAAATTCTTGATTACTTCATTTTGCGTGGGGAAGTAATTTGTTATAAATTCCAACAGGTTATGTAAAGGTTGAATTTAAGGTTGGAGTTCAAAAGAGAAACACGCAAGAGTGGCGAAGTATATGTATGCCAACATACTGGAAAGCCAAAATATTAAATTCATCAACGAGATTGGGATATGGGATCTTAATTTTATTTATTAATTTCACAAAGAAAAAGCTAAAAGAGGTATAATTTCTGCGAATCCATACACAAGAATATAAGTAGCTATAATCAACTCATAGTTTATTAATCTTAATCTAAAGATCCTTGATTTTCTGATACAAACATACTACCTTGCCTGGTATCAAGTTAGAATTTATCATGCCTGCATGTGTGCCACAGGCCCATAAGCTTTCAAAGCCTTCTCTAGTAACTAATCCTATTAAGTAAATATTGAGCTTCAACTGTATAGGGTAATGACTGGATCTTTCCCTTTCCTCTTACATTGAATCTTGTTTACAGTAGATATTAAGAAGGAATTTTTCCCCCCTATAGGATTGGGGCTTTGAACTTCCAGAAGAGAGCATTATCAACAATGCAACCCTTAAATATATAGACTTTTTGCTTGCAATGCCCTGGGGTAAAGTAGAAGGAGAAAAAGTTCTTGGTAAAATTGAAACCTCTTTTGCGAAGAAAAAAGTTGCTATTTATACAATTAGTGCTATTTCACCTTGCATGAGGCTCTTTGCATTTATAACTAAAGAGATCTAGCCTCTTCTTGATCCTAATGATAGCAGCCACATTTACAATAAGTGGATTGACTACTATTGCTCTCAAAGTTTTGAGGTTTGTCTCGTTAATAAGAATTTTTCAACACTTTTGGTTGATACCTTGCTGATCGTATGAAAAAAAATACCGGTTCTAGGAATCTACAAACCAAAGAGTTGTTGGACAAACTAAGTATTTCTTTGACAAGCGAAGTGCTAGAAATAATTGAAAAGCTTTATCATCAAGCCACGAAACATAAAGTAGATTTTTACACTGCTCCACCAATTTTGCAGCAAACAGTGTTATATGGGAATTGTTTTACACTACTATATGTTTTTTGTTTTTTTTTGTGAGCATATTGTACTTATGTAATTATTGAGTTAATTAGATGATTTTAAGAAATATATGGAAAAAATTGTAAATGGGTGGGGCAGGCGAGGCAGGGCCGGGCAAAATATAATTCAGGTGGGGCAAGAATGGATATCTGCTAGCCGGCACCTGCCCCACCCCAGTGCCAACCCTAATCTCAAATATCTCATATGATCCTTGAGTACTTTTTCTCTTCAATGCACCATATATAGCATTATGAATCGTAGCTTGACAAGTTAGGGTTAATCCATAATAAAATATTTGCATTTGTAAATGAAAAGGTAACCCATGATGTAGACATTGCAGCAAGAGTCCTTTAAATTTTTTCCAACATTCATTGAATGGTTCTCCATCAATTTATGATATATTGAAAACTTGAGCTCCTAATTGGGCTATCGTTTGTGTAGGCAAAAACTTCTCCAAGAATATTTTTGATACTGCATCCCATGTGGCAAGTGATCCA
Source organism: Boswellia sacra (assembly GCA_013180625.2). Taxonomy (NCBI): domain Eukaryota; kingdom Viridiplantae; phylum Streptophyta; class Magnoliopsida; order Sapindales; family Burseraceae; genus Boswellia; species Boswellia sacra. Next base: position 671,336 of record SNVD02014099.1, on the reverse strand, counting down.
GGTGCCAAACACATCAACCAAATCTTAGCTTCATCCTTCAAAGTATATAGGAAAATCCTCATCCTCAAATTTGCCTCATCTATTCTCTATAAAGACAAAGTAGAAACAACAATATAAAATTCTTTAATATGAACAAGAGGATCTTTATCAGGTAAACCATAAAAAATTGGAAGCATTTGAAATTGAGACGGTTTTAGCTCCAGTTTCTAGCTTCCGAAGAGAGCCTAATGCATGAAGATGAACTCAATATAAATGGTGAGCAAAATCCTCCAAGGCATAGTCATCATTAACGTAATTGTTGTTATTGGGAGCCATCTCTTCTTCTCTTTCAAAATCTGGATGCCAGTGTTCTTACTTACTAATTTAGGGTCGAAGTTTTCTCTTCTTCTAGTTGTTTAGGTTGGTCACCACTTGATTCAAAGGTTTCAAATCACTACAAGAAAAACAGTTTTTTGCGATAAAGTTTTTTGCGACGAAATAAAATTCGTCGCAAAAAGAGGCCTTTTGCGACAAAATTATTATTTCGTTGCAAAAGCTAGCATTTCAAAAAAATGATATTTTGCGAGGAATTTTTCGTCGTAAAATAAAATCTTTAGCGATGAATATTTATTTCCTCGCTAAAAACTCGAGTGACTAATTAGGGAAGAATTTTTTGCGACGAGATAAAGCCTATTGTGACAAATTTTTTATCGCAAAACATATTACACAAAGATGGGATTTTGTGAGAAAAATCTTGTAGCAAGATAAACATTTTTTGCGACGAAATTATATTTCTCGTGAAAAAAAGACCTTTTGCGATAAAAAATTCTTCTCTAAAAGCCATTCTAATTTACCATGCATACGTGGCAATACTGGATATTTTGCGACGAAAAAATGATTTCTTGCAAAATGTTACCTTTTGTGAGGAAAATTTTCTCGCAAAAAAGAGACATTTTTCGGTAAAAAATTCCTCACGAAAAGCCATTTTAATTTACCATGCACACGTGGCAATATTGGATATTTTGTGACAAAAACGTGATTCCTTGCAACATGTGACCTTTTGCGAAAAAAATTTTCTCGCAAAAAATAGACCTTTTGCGGCAAAAAATTCCTGGCAAAAAGCTATTTTAATTTACCATGCATACGTGGCAATACTGGATATTTTGCGACAAAAACATGATTCCTCGCAACATGTTACCTTTTACGAGGAAAATTTTCTAGCAAAAAATAGACCTTTTGCGACAAAAAATTCCTCGTGAAAAGCCATTTTAATTTACCATGCACACGTGGCAATATTGGATATTTTGCGACAAAAACATGATTCCTCGGAACATGTGACCTTTTGCGAGGAAAATTTTCTCGCAAAAAATAGACCTTTTGCGGCAAAAAATTCCTCGGGAAAAGCCATTTTAATTTACCACGGACACGTGGCAATACTGGATATTTTACGACAAAAACGTGATTCCTCGCAAAATGTGACCTTTTGCGAGGAAAATTTTCTTGCAAAAAATAGACCTTTTGCGACAAAAAATTCCTCACGAAAAGCCATTCTAATTTACTATACACACGTGACAATAAATTCCTTTTGCGACGAAAATTTGATTCGTCGTAAAATGTAACCTTTTGCAACAATAAATTCCTCGCAAAAAAATCAACCTTTTGCGAGAAAAAGGTTCTCGCAAAAAGCCCTTCTAACTTATTATGAATACGTGACAATACTGGATATTTTGTGAAAAAAATATATATTCCTCGCAAAATATGACCTTTTACGAGAAAAAATTTCTCGCAAAAAGTTATTTTTTTAAAATTAAAACTTAATAACTTTTCTCTTTTCTTTTCTTCTCTTTGTTTGTGGTCCATCTAATATATAAGTCTTTGTTTAAAAAATGACAAAAAAAAAGAATAAAGAAAGTATTAAAAATCTAATTTGATTTTAAATAAATTTGACAATTTTTAAATATAGTAGGGTCATTTGGAGATGCATATAAATTTTTATAAAAAAAAAAAAAGACCCTTTATGATTCCATTCATGCTTTTAAATGTGAAAAACTATTAAGATATTCTAAATTTAGTGTTTCTAAAAGAGATAAATAATTAAAATAAACTCTATGTGTGTGTGTGTGTAAGATATGAATCGTTAATAATCCAATAATCAAGCATAAAATTTATTGCTAATTATTTATATATAATCTAATTTATGTGTGATTTATATATGTGTAACTACTAAATTATAATTATGATAAACTTATTACTATGACTAATTTTTAATTGATGAAAATGAGATTGGAAAAAAAAATTCAACTTCTAAAATTCTAATTTATTTTTCAATGTTTAATTATATGTCAAATAAACATAAATAATTAATTAATTAATAATCATGTAATGTCACCTATAATTATGTTTTTTATTTTTTATAAAGTATATTAATTTAGACAGTATATTTTTCTTAGACTTTTAATTTTTATCGTATAGCTTTGAGTAAATTATTGAGATATTTTAAACAATTGTTAGAGTTTATTCTAAGGGAGATAAATAATTAAAATGAACTCTATAACAAAAAATAAATACATTCGTTACATATTGATTACTATATGAATAATTAATCATTTACTGGTAAATGGCAAAAAATAATTTTCAATTCCTAAGACATATGATACTTGTAACATATGTATATGTATATATGTCTAATAATTAAATTACTTCTATGAAAAAAATATTTTATAATTGTAAAAAATATTTTTAATAATTGTTATTTTTATAAAAAAATAGATAATTAATTTAAAGGCATTCTATACTTGAAAATAAATGCAATTTTGTTACATTTTTATATGATTATAATATGAATAATTAATCATTTACTAATCAAATTAGAAAAGCTTATTTTCAATTTCTTATAATAACAAATATGACATATATAGATATCTAATTATTAAATTATAACTATTACAAACTTATGGTTTGCATTTGTCAAGATATTTTAAATATTAATTATTAGCATTTGTAAAATGAATAAATAATAAAAAAATATTCACTAAAAATAAATGCATTTGTTACATAATAATTATAATATGAATATCTGATCATTTATTTATTAAAGTATTAAAAACTTATTTTCAATAACTCGCACATAACAATTATGTCATATGTATAGATGTCTAAGCATTATACATTTGTTAATGATAGTTGACTTGTGTGTATTTTGTTAACACTTTAATACATATGACAATTATGATATGCGCTTATATTTTAATAATTAAATTATCTCCATCACAAATTAATTTTTTAAATTTGTAAAACATATTTTTAGTGTTTTCAAAAGAAATAGATAATTCAAATAAATTATAACTAAAATGAATGGAATCTTTTTGTTACGTATATGATTATAATGTCAATAATTAATTATCTATTGATCACTAAATAAATTTTTTTTTTTAATTTCTCATATAACAACTATGACATATGTATAAATGTCTAACTATTGTTTACATTTGTTAAATAATTCTTGAGTTCTTGTACCTATTTTATTAACATTTTAATACTTAATAAAAAATAATTAAATACCATATAATGTTTTATATTTCTATTGTATATGGTTGTTATATTATTTATTAATTTGTCATCAAATTATTTAATACCAATCCAATATTATATAAATTTAATTACGGATGAAAATTTAATTAATAAATAAACTTATAATTATCCAAGTCTAATTTAAATATTTTTAATTTTAGATTTAGATTTTAATTTTACTATTTTTTTAATGACTTATAGTGACAAAAATTTTGTCGCAAAAGATTAGTATTTTGTCGCTAAAGATTAGCATTTTAGACTTTTAGCAACCACTTTAAAATTCCTCGCAAAATTGGGTCTTTCGCGAGAAAAATTTAAATCCAAATTCATCGCAAAAACTAAATTTTAGGCGGACTTTTTCCCACCTATTAAATTTTAAAATTTTTACACCTTTAGCGATAAAAACTTTGTCGCTAAAGACCAAAATTTTGTCGCAAAAAGAAAATTTTAGGTGGACTTTTACCCGCTCTTATTTATTTCATATTTTTTAAATTATTTTACGATAAATTTTTCGTCGCGAAATGTCCAAATTTTATCGCAAAAAATAATGCCTTTATTTTATATACACCATCTAATTCTTTGGTTTACTTCATTTTTTTCCATCTATTCTAATTTCCTCTTCATTTTCATTTTTATCTACTTCTCTTCTTTTCCTAACACTATTATCAAGGTAAATATTTTTACTCATTTTTTCTTTTATGTTGTAATATATTTACTTACAAGATTCATATATTTTTTATTTTTTAATTATCAATTAATATTACACTTTTTTGTTTAATAGGTATTTTGGAAGAGGTAATGCAATTAAAAATCTTAAGTTCTTTATTTCTTTAACTTTTTTTTTGTATACACTTATCTCTCATATCCTTAATTATTACTAATTAATATTTTACTTCTTTTTTGTTTTTAATAGGTATAATTGAAGATGGGGTATATTTGAAGACTTGAAGATTGAAATAAAATCAAGCAACAAAAAATTTAGTGGAGGATGAAGTTTTGTATTTGTTGTGTTATCTTGTATTTTTATTTTTTTAATTTTTTCATGTACAACCAAAGTTCCAATGTTGTATTAAATTTTTGTAATTTGTTATTATTTAATAAAATTATTCTTACAAAGAATTATGTTGCATAATGACATAATTTTGCTGTTTTATTTTCAAATTTATAACAAATTAAAATAAATTTTATGAATTATTAAAAAAATCAATTATTTTAAAAAATTAAGTCTTTCGCGAAGAATTTTTTGTCGCTCAAGATCAGATTTAGTGACAAAAAAATAGTCGCAAAAGATATTTACAATGAAAATAATTTGTTTTAAATATGATTTTGGTACAAAATTTTTTGCGACAAAATTCAAATTTGTCGCAAAATATGCTCTTTTGCGACGAATTTTATATTGTCGCAAAAAGTTAACATGACGTAATCCTATTTACAACAAAATATTTGTCGCAAAATACAACTTTTTTACGCAAAAATTTCCTCGCAAAAAGTCTTTTTGCGAGAAATTCAAGATTCGTAGCAGAAAAACCTATTGCGACTCACATTTTGTGACTGGAAAGCGATGAATTTATTTTCGTCGCAAAAACCTATTGCGACGAAATTTTGACTTTTTGCGACGAGATATTTCCTCGCAGAAAGTCATTTTTCCTGTGGTGAATGTGTTCTTCTATAATCTCTCAACCTTTGGCCAAGTTCAGCAAATTTATTTGTTATATGTTACTGAAATTGAAATAAAAACAAATTTGCAGCTCAAAGAAATAAATAAAAATTAATATTCACTAAGTCAACAAATGATACACAGAATCTTAAACAAATCCCTGGCAATGGTGCAAAAAACTTGTGACAGATTTTTCTTCGTACAAATTACTCATAAGTGCATGCATCAATTGTAACAAAGATTATGCAAGTGCGAGGTCGTAACCCGCATAATTGCTAACTTTCTTAAGTTACGAACTACCAATAACTAAATTAAGACTGAATTTAATTAAATTTACTTAATGACAGTAATGGAAATGAATGTGATAGAATGTTAACTTAAATAGCAAGGTATTGAGGAGCTTGTAATCCATAATAATGAGCACTAGGGATTCAACTTCACCATAGCAACAATGTCATGATTTAGTCTAATAACGCATGTTGAATTATTTTCTAGGATGCAGTCTTTCTTTAATATGTTTATCCACATGATGATGGTTGTAAATAGGTGTTCAAAATAACAATTTAACTATTTTGTTTATCTTAAATCATTAATCAAAACCCATTAAGTGCAAGAAGAGCAATAGAAATCAAGCATATGCTAAGTACGATGTTTACCTAACGCTTTGCTCTTTTATTCACTAGATCAATTCAAATGTCACGTGATGTGTATGTAAACTTGAAGCAAAACATTGCTTATATATATTCTAATGGTGATCAAGCATCAAAACATCATAAGAAACAAAATTAAGTACAAGTAAAGAAACTAGAAATAAGAGTTCGTTAATATTACAAAATCAGCTTGAAAACATGACATTAGGCTGCTAGGCTAAATTAAAACCCTAGCTAAGGAGTTTAAGTACATATTATGAGTGAAATTATAAGTTTTCTAACCGAAATAAACGTGGAAAAATCGAGGAAAAGAGAAAGAACTGGAAAAGAACCAGTGTTGATGTATTCCTGGACTTCCTTCTCCAGCAGAGAACCTTACAGCCCTTGTGCATGACTCTCCCATTTTCAAAACTCTTTAAAACTGCCTCTCTTTCTCCTCTTACATATAGGAAAGAGTGAAATGATAGGGGGATCAATTTGACTTGGCCATGCACTTTTCAACTGCCAAAATGATATATCTAACCCATTCTTTTTTTTCTAGATGGAGAAAGTGGTACGTGGATAAAGTCCTTGGCATTAATTTCCATAATTCTTGGGAGCCAACATTAATGATTTTGTAGGAAACACATGGAGCATATGAAACTCTTTACTCAAGGTGGTGCAATTGCAAACCGTTTATGCCTCCTTTTCCCTTTTGCAATGATAGCTCATACTTCCACTTGCATATTTTTTTACTTTTAAATAATTACCCATACATCCACTTGGCCACTTATGTTAACAGTACATCTCAAGTTATTTTAACCTTGATATAATGTGTATTAATAGGTCAAAATATCCCAAAACTGTGCTCTAATCTCTCTCCTACAATTTGTGCAAGTTACACGAGAATTGGATAGAATTGCGGCCATTTGCACTAAATTACACGTATTTTGCACGCTCAACTTGGATTCATAAACTATAAAATTTTTCAGAAACTAGACTTCTAGTGCTTTCAATGGTGTAAGGCTCACTTTCTTGTTCTTTGCAAATTAGTACAATTTATTTGTTGAAGTGTTTGTCTCACAAAGGCAAAATTTGATCGGTTTTGGTCTAATTTAGTTCATTTTCCAAAGAAAAGAGAACAAGACAAAACAAACATAGAAGTATAAGTTTAACTCGAAAACACAACAATTGATCAAGTGTAGACATTACAAAATGTGTACAATTTCTTGGGTGCCACCAGAAGTCCGACGAGCTCAGCAAAAACAAATAAGGAGATACAACAAAAGTGGGCATAACTAAAGGAAGTCTACTTAAAGAGGATGTGGTATGAGAAACAGAGACACTTGGGAGCAATGTGATTTGAAACCAAGGAAGTAAGAAATAATTTCAGAAGGAAGAAGGTTTAAATAGAAGGGCAGATTCAAGAAGAGTGATATGACAAGAAAAGACACGAAGGAATACAGAGAAGGACGGTAACAAAAGGCATTGAGGGTTGCAGTTTTTTATGAATGTTTTGATTGATGGTTATCCACGTGGGAATAGGGGACAAGGCAGGATGGAGTGAAGCCAAATGCTTGTTGGAAAAGGTGAAGCTATGATGAAGACAAATAATAAAAACAAACAGGCTTGGGTCAATAAATTTTTTCACAAGGCCCAACTAAGCTTATATGGCCTTTGTCCAAGAAAGGACAAGTGAAGGGCTGAGATACTGACTTGAACCCCAGGCCCACATACAATCCAAAGATACCCAGCGGTGCAATTGAGAAGGAAACTATAGAGGACCAAGAGGTGGAGCAATCAGCCTTAGATCCTTTTTTTGGGCCATTAGGCCCATTTAAGTGTTATATTATTGATGAATAAAGACAAAAATAGTTAGTGGGCTCTAGACAAGAGACAAAGTCTTCCAACAAAAAATGCGATGTTTAAGATAGGGGTGTGCAAAACAGCCCGACCCGATCAGATTTTGTCAGTTTGGTTGGGTTGTCATCGGATATATATATTAAGAAACCCGATTTCGGGTTTGTTTCTTCGGGTTTTTGAGTTGTCGGGTTGATATCCGGTTGGCTTTAAAAAATCTTAGTAAACCCGACCCGAGGGTTATGTTGTAAAAAATAAAGTTTTAAACATGTGTTATTTTTTTATTTGATGATTGTTTTTCCCTTATTTTTAAAGCTTTAACTATTTTAACATATCTATTCGAACTCTCCTCTCACCAAAATAAAGCTTTGAACTCTTCTCGCCAGTTCGTCGCCTCTCCTCTGTCACCACCTTCGGCCCCCACCTTACCTCCATGGTTACACCCCGAGTTCCTCTCATCTTCATCTGAATCACCTCTTCCCTCTCGCTCACAGCTGTATCTTCATCTCTCTTGTCTGCATTCATAGTTAGTGTTAATTGAATTCTTATATATGTGTTCAACTTTTCAAGCACTTCAATTGGATCTGCACTTTCGCTCTTGCTCACGAAAAAAATTATAGTAAGCGACAACCACTGCTGTCCTATTTGAAGAAAATTTGTTTCATTTGTTTCAGTCCCTAGCTAGCCCATCTTTTCTTTTCATTTGTTTTTGATCCTTTTCCAATGGATTGAAAGTACCACCATTAATTGAGAATAAACAATAATATAATACTCAAAGAAAAATTTTGCGTAAAGCTATGATTATATGTTTATATATCCACATACACATATTGGTAAGTGCAAAAGGTTAATGTTTCTGCAGTGATGGATCTCGTAACAGTGTTATATTTTTTTTCTTTACATGGAACTTGGGTTTTCCTTGCATTTTGTGGTGCTTCTCGTGTTTGTTGTGTGTGTTTGTTTCTTTTATTTCCTTTTTCTCTTTGTGTCAAAATTAAAAAAAAAAAAAAGCTGTGCCGGATATTCTGATTTTGATGTTTCAAAGTTTAGTGATACATGTTGAATAGTGTTCTTGATGTATACTTTCAATGAACAAATAACGTCGCTTTGGTCCTTTATGAAAACTGATAAATGCCAAAGAAGTATATGCTTAATTTTTCTCTATATTTCAGTTTTGTGATTTTTTGACCAACCCGATCAACCCTAGCCCAACCTGTGTTAAAACACGACAGCGGGTTACTCCTTGTAAAAACCCGACTGCAGGTTAATTTTGATGAACCCGACTGGTTTGCACCCCTAGTTTGAGACTCACAAAAAAAAGGAAGAAGAAATTCGAAATAAAAGGGATAAAAGGGAAAAACCAGGAATGAAGCCATGGGAGCTCAGTAGAATGTAAAAGAAGGCTAGTGACAGTTGGACAAAAGACTAGAATGGAGGCTAGGAAAGGGGAAGGATTGCTGGATGTAGGGGCCAATTGAGATTTGAGAACCAAACAAGGAAAGAATGAGTAGAAGAAGCAACCTAAGTAGAAAAATAAAAATGGTAAGGGAAAGAGCTCAAGGAGGCAAGAAAGGGGACTCGGATGGCTAAATAGGAGAGGAGAAGGGAGATAAGATATACCAAATAAATAAAAAGAAACTTAGCCAAAGAGTACCAAAAATATTGCTTGGAGCTCTTCTCAAATTCATCACCTTCTTTAACATAAATTCATTTGTTCTCTTTGATTTACTATGCCTTATCAATTTATCACCCTAGAATCTAACTTGTGCATCGAAGTACCTTTGGAGGCATCCAACCTTCACGATGGAGCAGAGTTAGATTTGAAAGTGTGTTGTGTTCGTGTGGAATACAATTTCAAGGATTGGTCTTAGAAGAAGTTGTTGATCCAATCCAAAGTGAAGGTGCAGAAAATGGTTCCTTCAATTTGAACACAACACTTGATGAGTGCACATGCTTAAATCAAATGATACACAACTAGGGATATTAGATACTTGCAAAGGCACTTCGATGCCAAAGTTAGGTTCTCAAATAAATGAATCCACAAGACAAGGTTCATCAAAGAAAACAAATTGAATCAATGCAGAGCTAGAATTGTATTAAAAAGGCGTAGTGTGTAGCAAGGGCTTAGAGGCCATTTTAAGGCTTTTTCAGTTTTGTCTTATAAATGTTCTGGAAAGATGATCCTATCCTTTACTATTTAGTCAGCCTACCAGATTCCTCCTCCTAAGGCCTTTATCGAGCTATCCACCTTACCATGTTCATTCTTTTTCCTCGGTTGTTTCCCCTAGTCCTATTTCCTTATTTGGCTCTTTAATCTGATGTATTTCCCTTGTCTAGCAATCTTTCCTCATCTTCAACCTTCATTTTATCCTTTTATCCCACTATACAAAATCTTCATTTTCCATTTTCGTGAACCTCCCATGTCATTTTATTTGGTTTCTTTCCTTTCCCCTTAGTTTTCCACCCTCAACCTCTCTATTTTGAATTTCTTTTCTCTTTTCCCATGACCCTCAACTACTGCATTATTTGCTGGTGGGCTTTTATCCCGTCTGATCCCCTCAATTATATACTTTATGTTCTTTATTATTTACTTATTTATTACCCTTTCACTACAAGAAAATTAGCTTTTTACTGCATTCATTTACTGCAGGCCTTTAAAAATGCGGTAAAAATTAGAATTTTGCGGCAGTCCACCACACCGGCAGTAGATGTTATAGACTTTACAATGTTTTTGGAGGCCCGCAGTAAAAAGATTTTATATAATCTAATTTTTATATTTTATCCCCTCTCTTTTACGCCATTCTCCCACCCCTCTCTCTCTCTCAAATCCCTAATTTCTTCCTCTCAAATTCCCTCAAGAGCCCGCCATATACTTTGCTTCCTCAAGAGCCTACGAAAATCTCTGCAACTCCATCTTCGAGCATTGATTTTATATAAAAGTGATGAACACTTAAACATGCATGTTTAATAAGAGTTTAGTTCATCATATTGCATTAATAGTGTCATTAAATTCCTCAACTTAAGCATATTTGTAGCATTTGCATCTTTGGAATTAATTCCTCTTAGTTTTGGTTTTGTTACAGGTTCGGTAAAATGGGCATAACTCTCTATTTATAGATCAGAATGATGAAATTCTTAATGTTTTGGAAAGCTGATTCAATTGTCTACAAGATCACATTTCACAAGAATCATCAAATTCGGGCTCTTAGTGGACCAAAATTGGGCTTGAAATGAACCCATCTATAGTCTCGACCCAGTCTGATCAGGCCTCAGTATTTGGACCGTATCTCTCAAAATATGTATCCAAATTGTGCAAATCAATATGTTCTAGAAATATGAGAGAAATGTCTACAACTTTTATGAAGACATGTGATTAAAATTCTCAACATTTCAATGTCAAAATTGATGGTCAAAGTCGGTGCCTAATGATCCCAATTGTCAAAGATATTTACAACTAATTTTTGACAATTATGCCATTGTAATTTGACAAGTTTGCCCCTGGATGTATCTATAAATAGAGGTGTCTTGCGACCCATTAGGACATCTTGGCCTTGGCTGGAACATTTTGGCTTTGGCTAGGATCTTGTATTGTGTTTTGTGTGTTTATGTTATTAATGAATTTCCTTTTTCTTGCATTTTATTTTCTTTCTATTATAATGTTCTTCTAATTTCTCTTTTGCTAAGGTGAAAGGGTGAAACCCTTGATATGAGAATAAGGATTCTCTAACCCTTAATATGTGCTTAATAATCTTAATCTTATAATGTTTATTCAATATGATTTATATTTAATTTCTTAATCAATCTTGACACCACTCGTAAAGTGGAGGTCTTGATCCATTGTCGACAATCCTTGGCACATCAAATGCTTGGATCCTTTCTAGATGATGTATGGTTCTTCCTTACCGACACGAATCTAGTTAGGAACCTTGATTTGTTGTAGACATATGGTGATTGGCACATTGGATGCTTGAACCCATTTACAAGAAGTGGTATAAATGTTGGTAATGAAACAAATATAATTCATATAACTAAAATGGGCTAATTATCCTTATTCAAAATATCAAGGGCGGATCCCCTAACCTTAGCTTTCATTATTATTGTGTTAATTTCTCTTGTGTTATTCTTTTTTATTGTTTAAGAACTTGTTCTTTACTTATACCTATTGATATTATCTTGTCATCATCATATCGTATTTGCTTAGCTTATAATTTGTAGCGACTAAAATTCCCTTCCTCGTGGATCGACCCCAGTCTTACCGGATTTATTACTTCGACACTCCTATACTTAGGAGACAATCCTTTTTCGGATGTGTCAAAAAGCCTTTCTTTACAACATTGATTGCCACCATTATCTCCGTTGTTGTTACTATCCCTCTGGCGAAGATCCAAGAAGATTATCAAGATAAATTAATGGTTGCTAAGGATTAAAGGGTGAGAAAAACTTCAGAGTGTCTTCAGAATATGAGAATTCTCAAGTTGCAGGCTTGGAAGGACAGGTATCGGAAGACGTTGGAGGAGATGCGGGTTGTGGAATTCAAATGGCTTCGGAGAGCTCTTTATTCCCAAGCTTTTATAACATTCATTTTTGAAGCTCCCCTATATTTGTTGCAGCTGTCATGTTTAGTTCTTTTTGCTTTGGCCACTTTCAGAATCCTCCAAGAACCACTCAGAAATTTCCCTGACTTGGTTTCGATGATGGCTCAGACAAAGGTTTCTTTTGATCGAATTTTTGGATTCCTTCAGGAAGAGTTGCAAGAAGATGCAACCATTGTTCTGCCACGAGGAATGACAAAAATTGCCATAGAAATTGAAAATGGTGCATTTTCTTAGGACCAGTCTTTGCCAAGGTCAACGTTATCTGGAGTATCATTGAAAGTTGAGAGGGGGATGCGAGTGGCTATTTGTGGCATGGTTGGTTCTGGAAAATCAAGTTTGCTCTCTTGCATTTTTGGGGAGATACCAAAGATCTCTGGTGAAGTAAGTCAAAGTATGGGATTTTAATTCAGTTTGAATATAGAAATTTCGCTTCCGTTTCTTTATGACACATTTTCCATTATTGTTAAGAACTGTTAAGTCCTAATTTTTATTTCCCCAGGTAAAAATATGTGGTACTTCTACTTATATTTCTTAGTCGGCATGGATACAATCTAGAAACATAGAAGAAAATATTCTTTTTGGTAGTCCAATGGATAAAGCAAAGTACAAGCAAGTTATACATGCTTGTTCACTGAAAAAGGACTTTGAACTTTTCTCACATGGAGATCACACTATCATTGGTGATAGAGGTAAAAATCTGAGTGATGGCCAGAAGCAACGTGTGTAGCTTGCAAAGGCCCTTTATCATGATGTAGATATTTATTTACTTGATGATCCCTTTAGTGCTGTTGAAGCACATACCGATTCAGATTTGTTCAAGGTTAGACTTGAAATATCATAAATGCTGCAATTTAACAAATGCTATATGGCTAACATTTGATTTGGAACTGTAGGAATACATATTGGCAACGTTAGCAAGCAAGACTATGATATTTGTGACTCATCAAGTTGAATTTCTGCTAGCTGCTGATTTGAATCTGGTATGGAATTGTTTTATTGTATTACTATCTATACTTTATTTCTTATGTGCTGAAAGGTTTGTATTGAATCCAGGCTCTATTTATGCATCAGAATAGTTTTTAGAGTTTTTTGGAAGGCTGGTTGTTAGTATCATCTTCTACTGATTTTCTTTTCATTGTTGTCTTTTTGATTGCATATATTTAATTATTCAATCTTTGATTCTTTTCTTCGTATTTCTATTCTCTAATTCTTAAAAAGCCTGTAAATTTGTTTTATTTTTTCCCTATTAATTTTTGTTATTTGTATTGTGACTTGTGAGTTGGCCAATTTCTTAGAGGTTGTAAGATGTAGCTAGTTTTTAATATAAGATAGTATTAGAAACATAAAAAGTTTATACAAATTATGGGCTTAATTAAACCAATACTAAAGAAAGTAAATATTCACATGAACTTATTAAATGTGAAAATCAACAATAGCACACTATGACATTAATTGAGATGAGATAAGATTAGTGGCTGATGATTGACTGCAGTTTTATGATAATTTGGCCTTTTACATATTGTCTCCACATCTTTTTCCCTTTCTACTTTATGTATTCAAGCACTGTCCTCATATTTGTTGGGGTTGTGGGCCTTTATAAGACTCTAACATGTTCCTCTTAAAAGTACATAGCAGACTGAGGATTTGATCTGTGGTTTTTGGGATATGAGACTATAACTTTCATCTTCATCTCTACAGGTTCTGAAGGAAGGCCATATCATATAGGCAGGAAAATGTGATGATCTTTTACAAGCAGGAACAGATTTTAAATCTTTGGTCTCAGCTCATCATGTAGCAATTGAAGCATTGGAAATTCCAAATCACTTATTAGAAGATTCAAATTAAAATTTGAATATTGATGGTCTCTTATAGATGGTCAAAAAAGTGATAAAGCTAGAAATAATAGTAATAGTTTGGCAAAGGAAGTGCAAGATGGTGCATCATCTTCAGAGTAGAAAGCAATTAAAGGAAAGAAGAAGGCAAAACGTGCAAGGAAAAAGCAGCTTGTTGAGGAGGAGGAAAGAATAAGGGGGAGAGTCAGCATGAAGGTTTACTTGTTGTATATGGCTGCAGCTTATAGAGGCTTATTGCTTCCACTTATTATCATTGCACAAGGATTGTTTCAATTCCTTCAAATAGCTAGTAATTGGTGGATGGCTTGGGCAAATCCTCAAACTGAAGGAGATCAACCTAAAGTTAATCCCATGGTCCTTCTTGTGGTTTACATGGCACTTGCTTTCGGAAGTTCCTGTTTTATATTTTTTAGGGCTATACTGGTAGACTTTTTACGGCGGGCCACTAGCCCGCGGTAGATAACGAAGTAGACTTTTTACGGCGGGCCACTAGCCCGTGGTAAATAATTTTACATCAGACCATGAATTTCTACTACGGTCATTGTGACTGCGGTAAAACCATTTTTATGGCGGGCCAAAACCGCAGTAAAAAGTAAAACCAATTTTTACGGTGCAATTTTATACGGCGGGCTTAAACCGCCATATGTCTACCGTAGAAGGCTTTTTATCATGGTTTTGGCCCGCCATAAAAGACCAATTTTGTTGTAGTATTTTATTTTGTTTAACCCCCTATTCTAAGCAGATGATGATTCGTCGTTCACTATTCTTTCTAGCTATAATATTCATCTTTTATGTTTCATGGTTCCTTTTTTTTTTTGACTTATTTATTAAAATACTTTTTGAAGTATAATCTTTAATTAGGTGCCAGATGTAATGATCATTTACTTCAACTAAATTACACATTTTTTCTAACTCATAATTGTATATTTATATCTTTTGAAGTATATTTGAAGCAATTTTTATTATGACTTTTTAATTTTTAGTAGTGGCTTTTGTAAGTTTTTGTATTTTTTTGTATTTGTTCTTTATTTTCCTCTAGTTTAGGCAACTAGTTTTGAACATTATTATTATTACTTTCAGTTAATTGCTGTATCTAGTAATTAACTTCTATAAAATCTGATGAAAATTAGTTTTCAAGTTAAATGTGTCATCTTTAGGTTAGATCCATAGATAGATTTCCACTCATTATTTCTTGAATTTTTATTACCCCTTGCATAGTTTTTCCTGTTTTTCCTTTTACTCTCTTTGTTTAATTTATTTTTATTTTGAATTTTTAATTCTTTAAGGCACCTTGTTACCAAGTTTTTGTTTGTGTTTATTTATTATTTCCTTTGTTTTAAGCTATTGATTTTATAAGTTATATTGTTATTGGTTTTGTCCCATTTGTTTCTTTTACTTGTCGAGTGTGTGACATTTTTTAAGCCTAGCCAACATCAATTAATTGGGTAAGAATAAGATAGAATTGTTTCTTGGTGATGGTGAAGTATTTTTGTCTTTTGTATAGATTGTTTTTTTAATTATAGTTCAACATTTATGATTGCTATTAATTTGTAGTGTCAATATCCATTATTTAAAATATCTATAGTTTTCTTTTATACAATTATTTTCTCATCAATTTAGAATGTGTGAGGTAGGGGTGGGAATTTAGGACACGACATGAATACAACACGAATACGATACACAATTAATAAATATGTCGGATTCGTGTTGAGGGTGTTCAACACACTAACCTATTTAATGACACGAATAGTTAAATATATTTTGTCTATCCTTAATATGTAAGCTCATTTAATGATATAAATTATCACCTATTTACAAGATATATTTTATAAAATTGAAAATTTTATATTATAAAATAAATTAATTTATAAAATAATAAATTATGATGATTTTAATAATATTTTATACTAATAATGGTTTATATTCTAAAAATAATTTTAATTGGTATAAATATATAGAACATAATATATTGTGCATAATTAGGTTAAACAATTAAGTAAATTATGTGAATTAAATATGACACAATTACAACACATAAGTAACATGTTTAATAATCGTGTCAGATCCGTATTTCATGTCTTGACACAAATAATTAAATAGGTTGACACGCACGACACAAATTTTCACCCTTAGTGTGAGGGATGGAGCCAGTTGAGGCCTAGGAGGGGCAACTGCCCATGCTGTGCTTTAAAAAGAATCCTAAATCCCATGTATTTGGGTTTATAAAATTATTATATTGTCCCTGCTTGTAATACTTATTTACTTTTAGACCTTTGACCAAATATAAAGTTCAAAACCCAAATTAACAAAAAAAAATCTAAGGCACAATGTAAATAACAAAAACTAAACCCTAAGGCCAAGTATAAATAAGAAAAACTAAAGCCCATAAATTATAACTCTTCTTTAACAAATAACAAAGCCCTTAAAGATTTATATTTTTTCTTTAGAAACAAGTTAAATAAAATCTTCACACTCTTTCTTCTCCAGTCTTCCTCAGCCTGTTATTTCAAAGGGAGGCACTCCATCTAGGCTCTAGCAACCAGCGTCCAAGCTACATTCAGCCCCTCTTCACTTCTTCTTCCCCAAATTCCATTCAACAAAAAATAATTAGGTAAATAAAATTTCTACTTTAAGAGTTAAATATTTTGGTTTTATTTACTTCCATTTTCCTCTTTATTATTTATTTGGGAATATTGCTTTTTGATTTATTAGGATTTTTTCTTGAACTTTTTTATTTTGATTATAAACTTATAATATTTTTATCTATTGTATTTATATTTGAATTATTGATTAGCATTAGAATAATATAATTAGACATAGGTGATAACCATGAGTTTAACTGAATTTATATTAATTACATTGTTAGAATTAAAAAATTAAAACAAAATTGTACATAGCATTGAGTTTTCACCTCCATTTTCCTATTCATTTCTTAGTTTTACTCCTTGATTTATGATAATTTTTCTTGAAACGTTTTATTTTGATTATAATCACATAAAAAGTTAAATGAATTTGGGAAGGCCAATGGCGTAGTATGAAAGTTAGACCATCATTAGTTCTAGACACAATCAAATTTTTGGACCACCATTTGAAATTTTATTGGACTATCGTTAGTTGTCTTTGCCATTTGCTTTTATAATAGCTACTTTGTGATTTTAATTTGAATTAAAATTGGGATTACTCTTAAGTTGTTTGCTTCTTTCTTTTTTTTCTTTTCTTTTCTTTTAAGGTTTCTTACCATAAAAGCCTTTTTGATTGTTATGTTTTTAACATTTTGAACATGAACTAATAAATATTAGTTTCTCCTTCTAATTTTCTCTTTTCCACCTTTTTTTTTTCATTTTCTCTATTTGACTCCGTTTTTTCTATCTCTCTTTCTATTTTTTATTCTAGTTTTCTATATCTTGTTTGAAATTTTATATTAACAAAAGCAAAGTCATTTTTTGGTTAAAATTTTATTTAGTATGCTATTTTATTTAATTTGATGTAGTAATGGAGAAATATTTCAAAAGAAAGTCAACATTATCACCTCCATTAGAGACAAATTAAGATAGTTATTCAAATCAAGATGGTTCATATAAAGATGATGTGGAAACCATTTTATCTAATCTTCCTTCGAACCCTAGTTTATGACTTTAGATTTTAGATTACAATCCAAATATTCGAGATCAAATTCAAAGGAAATACTTGCTAAAGAATCCATGTCAACCTAGAGACCATGAGTTTCGTTTTAAAAAATTTGGACAACTATCTAGACGATCGATTCGTTTATTCTTGGTTTGATGAATACCCCGGTTGGTTGGAGTATAGTATAGCAAAGAATGCGACATTTTGTCTTTATCATTATCTTTTCAAGCCACAAATGGGTGATCAAAGAGGTGGAGAGTGTTTTCTTGGTGAAGGCTTTTCCAATTGAAAGAAGAAAGAAAAGCTTCGACAACATGTTAGAGGTCCCATTAGTATTCACAATGAAGCCAAGAGAAGTTGTGAAGCATTAATGAATCAAAACCAACATATTGAAACATTTTTCTCCAAGCATTCAGATCAAGCTCAAAGTGACTATCGAAGTCATTTGATTGGTTCCATTTATTGTGTTCGGTTTTTTTTTTTTAAAAACAAGGGCTTGCTTTTTCAGGGTAATGATGAATTTGAAGATTCATGCATCTAGGTAAATTTATTGAGCTCTTACAATTCCTTGCTAATCATAATAAGAATATTAAAGCCATTACCTTGAAAAATGCTCCTAACAACCTCAAATTGACATCTTCTAAGATTTAAAAAAGCATTATTAAAGTTGTTGCAATTGAAATCATTAATGTCATTATTAAAGAGATGGGTGATGCATTTTTTTCCATTTTGATTTATGCATCTTAGGATATATCAACGAAAGAGCAAATGGTTGTAGTATTAAGTTATGTGGATTTGAATGGACTTGTAGTTGAGCGGTTCATAGGAATTGAGCATGTTTTTTTTTTTTGTAACCGAGGTGTCCGGGCCAGGGAATTGAGCATGTTGCTGCTACTACTACTCTTTCACTTAAAGCATCAGTGGATAACCTCTTTTCAAGGCATGGATTCAACATCTCTTGATTTTGTAGGCAAGGTTATGATGGAGCTCCTAATATGAAAGGTAAGATTAATGGTCTTAAAGCATTAATTATGAATGAGAAAAATTGTGCTTATTATATTCCTTGTTTATCTCATCAACTTCAATTAGACAACTATTGCAAGGAATCATGGTGATGTTGATACTCTTTTTAGTGTTGTTACTAATATTATGAGTGTTGTTGAGGCATCATTTAAATGCCGTCATATTCTTTGAGAAAAACAAGCTATTGAGCTTATCCAAACACTCCATGATGGTAGTCTTTCAAGTGGGCAAGGATTAAATCAAGAGACTAAATTGAAACTTTGTGCTGATACAAGTTGGGGGTTCACATTTTGGTACTTTAGTGAGCATAATTCATAGTTTTCGATAATAATTGATGTACTTAAAATAGTTGCTACTGATAGAGGAAATGATAACAAAAAATATGAAGAAAAGACATTGCTAATGTGGATGCAATCATTTGATATTGAGTTTACTCTTCATTTGATGAAAGATATAATAGATGTCACAAATGAATTTTCAGAAGCAGTACAAAGAAGGAATCAAGATATTGTGAATGCAGTAAGGTTGGTTAGATTATGTAAACAATGATTGCAAACAATGGGAGAAAGTGGGTGAGATTCTTTACTTGATGAAGTTACTTCTTTTTGTGTCAAGCATTGTGTTCATGTTCCAAAGATGGAGGACGTGTATCTAAATCCAAAGCGATCACAATGCAAAGCTTAAGAAATCACAAACTTGCATCATTATCGTGCTGAGCTATTTTATTCCATTTTAGATGTACAACTTCAAGAGTTGAATAATCATTTTAATGAGTCTAACACTAAATTACTTCTTTGTGTGGCATGTCTATGTCCAAATGAATCATTTTTTACTTTTGATAAGAAAAAACTTGTATGTCTTGCACAATTTTATCTTAAAGAATTCTCTACAATAGAACTTATAGCACTTGAGCTTTAGCTTGATACTTATATTATGGATATACGGTCTAGTGTTGATTTTTCAGGATTATTGAAAGGGATTGGTGATCTTGCAAGGTGTACGATTGAAATTAAAAGAGATAAGGTATATCCACTAGTTTATATACTTGTGACATTGGCTTTGATCCTACCTGTTGCTATAGCTACTGTGGAGAGGGTATTTTCAACTATGAATATTATGAAGAACTGATTACGAAATTGGATGAATGACTAATGGATGAATGATAGTTTATATATGTAGATAAAGATATAGCTAGTAGTATTGAAAATAAAACTATTGTACAATGCTTTCAAAATATGAAAAAGCATCATGGACAATTGTAAATCAATGAATGTTTTATAAAATTTTATTAAGTAATCATGTTTATCACTTGAGGAAAATTCTTATGCCTATTGCTCTTTAATTTATTGCCCTTCTTGGTGAAATTTCTGGCTCCTTCCTTGTAATGTGCCATCATCTATTCAACCACATCTTTTAATGGAATACTAATTCTATAGGTTACTACTATAAAAATTAGTTTCCAAATTTAATGGTTATATTTGTTTGAGGAATATTTCAACTTGTTTTTATTGTTTAATTTTTATTTCGTATGTCAACTACTATAAGCCTTTATGTTTTTCCATTTATGCTTTCTAGTTGAAACTGGTTTAGGCTACTGTTTTTTACAATTATTATTTATTATATAGATACATTTATTTTGGGTGCAAATGGATTAGTCATTTATTTAAAGCATGCATTTATTTATCAATCATAATTATATGAAAATGGTTGATTTATTTGGAATACATATATGTTTTTGATGGCATTCATATTGGCTATCACTATTTCGAGGATTCGGGTGCTTCAAAGAAAGCCAAAACCGAAATGAGTCTTCTATAAAAACTAAAATCACTACACTTGTGTGGCTTTGATAAAAGAAATTACAATAAATATTAAAAAAGACACTTTTAAAAATTTTTGCTAAAAATCTAGTTGATTAACTAGAAACTAGATTTTTCTCAGTTTTTCAAGCTTAGTCAACTTGCAAATTAATTCAAAAGCACTTCCGAAATCTCAGATCAATCCCCAAAATGTTTTTGAGACTTGTCTCCACCTCAATTCAACTCGACAACAATTACATCTTTCTTAGATAACATGATCGGGTCTCAAACCGTCGTATTCTCAATTCAACATCATTTATGAAATCAATTGAAAATACATATACAAAGCTAATGGTGACAACCCCGGTTTTATTTCTTGATAATAATTATATAAAAATGGCTATTTATTTGGAATACATGTCCTGACTATACTATTTCGAGCATTTGGGTGCTTCAAGGAAAGTGACAACCTTAACAATTATCACTATGCTTCTACTGCATGACTCTGATCAAAACATTTTCTAACAAAGTGTTTCTAATGCCTATTTTGCAGCTAGCCAAGCACAAGGGTTGGTGCAAAAGTTGGAATTTTTACCTATTGTTCTATGACGCCTTTCATTCAAGGGCTATTTGATATCTAGTTATTCTATCGCATTATTCATGCTACCCTCATGCACAATTTCGACTCTGTAGCTTACCACAGAGGAGAATAAAAAGCTAAAGAATTCTTAAAAAGTTTAGTTCCGTAGCCCACTACTCAGGAGAATAAAAAGTGAAGCTTAAAGAGTTCAACTCTGTAGCTTACATGAAGGAGAATAAAAAGCTACAAAAAGCTTAAAGATGTTAACTTCGTAACTTATAAAAAGCTACAAACATAAGTAAACTTGAAGAGTCTAACTCGATAGCCCACTACGAAAAAGAATAAAAAGCTATAGAAAGCTCAAAGAGTTGAGCTACATAACTTACTATAGAGGGGAATAAAAGATTTTAAAAGAGCTTAGATCTGAGCTCCGTACCGTACTACGGATGAGACTAAAAAGCTACATAAAGGTTAAAGAGTTTAAGTCCACAACTTATTACAGAAGGGTATAAAAAGCAAAAGAAAGCTTAGAGTTTAACTTCATATCTTACTACGGAGGAGAAAAAATAGCTAAAAAAAGCTTAAAGTTTAGCTCCGTACCTCACCATGAAGGACAATAAAAAGCTTCAAAAAGCTTGAAGAGTTTAACTCCGTGGGCAAATACGGAGGAGAGTTAAAAGCTATAGAAAGCTTATAGTTTAGCTTCGTAGCTCAATATGAAGAAGAATAGAAATATATAGAAACTACGGAGGAGAAAAACTAAAGAAAGCTTAGAGTTTAGCTTCATAGCTCACTACAGATGAGAATAGAAAGCTATAGGGAAAGCTTAAAGAGTTTAACTCTGGAGCTCACTAGAAAAGAGAATAAAAAAGTTATAGAAAGCTTAAAAAGAGTTTAGCTTTATAATTTACTATGGAGGGGAATAAAAAACTAAGAAAAACTTAGAGTTTAGCTCCGTAGCTTACTACAGAGGAGAATAAAAAGCTTTAGCTTCATGATTCAATTCACAGTAAAAAAGGAAAAAGATCCATAAAAGCTAATCTAGTGAGCTATGCACCTCCGTAGCTTCATATAAGATTAAACTCTATAGAAAGAGTGAGACATAAATCCTTGCACCTCCGTATTTTTACAGCATGAGTATAAGCTATAAAGCTCATGTAATAAGCAGGGTCAATACTAAGAAGCCCATAAAAGTAGGAGTGTTCATGGTACCCGCCCAACCGCCCGAACCCAACATACCCGTCATGGTACGGTGGAGGTAGGGTAGGGTACAAAAAAAATATGGGGTGTGGTATGGTAAAGATTTTGAAAAACCCCCATGGTATGATATGGTGGCGGGTATTTTTGCAAAAACCCGAAAATACCATATCATACTTTTTTAAAAAAAAAATAAAAATTATGCCACGTCTCAATTTATAATTGGTTATGTATATTTTGTATGTGTGAGTGTTATATACACTAATAGAGTATACAATGAAAAAAGTAACCCTAAATCCCTCACCCTCTATCATTTTTCTATCATTTTGCTTGAATTTTGAAGTAGTAGATAATGTAATTGCTTGAGTATTCGTATTGTTATAGAATATGTAGTTACATGATATTTTTGTATTGTTATAGGTACAATGTTACTTGATTATTTGTGTTGTTATAGAATATATAGTTACTTGATTATTTGTATTGTTAAGGATATGTAATTGCTTGATTTTTTATTTAATACAAACTTTATGAATCATAATATTAAACAATGTCAAAATAAGAACTCAAAGTGTCAAAATCTTGAAAAAAAAAAGCTATAAATAAACTTTAAAATAATTAAAAATGCATGGTAAAATATTATCCAAATTTTGGTCAATTTGGTCAACTACCCAAAAATACCATACCATACCCGCCTTTACCCTACCATGGGGGGATGTGGTATGATATTATATTAAAGAATGGTTTGGTATGGTATAAAAATCTAAAATCCGACCTATGTAGGGTATGATAATAGTATAGCGATACTACACCATACCACACCATATGCACACCCCTACATAAAAAGATGTTATAACCCACAAGGCCACTATATAAAATATAAGTTATTCAACTTAAAAGACCTTTTTCGAAGTAGAAAAGGATTTCTTTAAGATGAAGATAACAAACTTATTGTCAAGCAAACTTATTATCAAGCCAAGATGAGATCAATAACTTTCAATCAGAAGAGGTGAGTTTGTTATTTTGTTAGATTAGAAATTAGAGGAGATAGCTTTATTATTTTTCTTATTCAATCAATATCTGATACAACTTCAAGAAGAAAATAAGGCTATGACACTCACTGTAAACTACATTTTTCATAAAGTAGGTGCGACAAAACAAGAACACTAAGCCTAATCTCCTTTGTCAGACAACATTAGAAATCTGACTCAAAGTGTTCGGAGTAGTTTCACCAACAACACTGGCTAGCATTGCTCTCGCGTTTGTTTTCTTTGTTTTTGGCATGATCTTCCATAGCACTTCTCTATAATCCCTCCACATGTAATTCATCTAGTTTGTGAAAATCAACGTCAACAATGCAATTAAGAGAAATTAGCTTTTGAGATAAAAGAATAGAAATACCTCCTATTTTTCCTTTATATTTATCCGTTGAATTCCATTAAACATTTAACTTAGAAACAAGTTTCTCTTTTAATTTCAATGACATCATTATGGTTTCATGATATTTATACTAAATTTCATTAAACATTTAACTTAGAAACAAGTTTCTCTTTTAATTTCAACGACATCATTGTGGTTTCATGATATTTATACTAACTGTTAATAAAATTTACATATGAGCTTATCCAAAATAAAATTATACCTATTTTTTTTATAAAACTGCATTATAGTCCTTACTGTTTGTTTTCAAATGATAAATAAATTAGAAAAAAGGGCAAAACAATATAATTAAATTATCACTTCATAGCAACCACATCGCTCACACCATCATGATAGCCTCCTCACTCCACCAGACCTAGCCACGACATACTGCAATAATCGACAAAATCACCTCAAAAAGTGCTTCACAACTTGCCCTTTCCACTACCCACTACTCGAGTCCCAATGAGCACCCCTGTAAACCCTCCCATCTAACTCAAAAGTTTGCACATTTGTCCACTCACTTTATATCTCTATATTTTTAGAGCTTATTCTTAGATATCTTCATTGAGTTAGAGTTTAACTTCTAGAAAGTTCTTAACAACACCACCATTGGCACCCTATGACCGTTTATTCTATTTGTCAAGTTCTTACCCCTCGATGGTCTACCCTTGACAATTGTCGACCTCTGTTACTAGAATTCATGCAATAGCTATTGACAACACTTGTAGAATGTCCATATCAATGTTCCATACCAACTTTATTTAACAGCCCAACTCCATTAGGGTTTTAATACTGTTAGAATTCAATTAGGGATAGGATTTAGGCCCTCATTTATTATGTAGTGGGTTGATTTATGCCTTATAAGAAGAGGAATCATCCATTTTCATGAGGGCCCTTTTAAGAGAAAAAGCATGTGAGTTTGGATTTGACTCAAGATAGATAGGATGGAAAAAAAAATATGAATGGGGTTGGTTTTTAACCCATCCAATTCTAACCCATAAAAATTATAACCCAACCCAACCTAACCTCACCTATAAGTAGAAATTAATTTATAGGTTGGGTTGGATATTTGTACATGTGGGTAACTTAAAGTCAACCTAGGGCCCACAATTTAAATGGAGAAGAACTCATTATTTATATAGATAATTCATTTTTTTACTATATATCATTTAGTTAATTAGTGAATAATTTAATGTAGTATCATATTATATTTCTAAGGAACCGACTAAATTAATGTAATAGCATTCTTAAATGGGAAGAAATAAAATTTAGTTATTATCTTAGCAAGAATTAATTAATTTATAATATTTAACAATAAAATTTATTTTCATTAAATAAGTCTTATCCAGTCAAATTAATTATTTGTTTTCTAAAATATGTTATCGACAAAGTCTCCAGATCCACCCATTGTTAGACGCTAGTGACCATTTATCCATGCATCAAACATCATTGATATTAGAGCGGTTGTTAGAAGGCAATCTATGCAATGTTATAAACTTTATCGTGATAAATTATTTGATCAAAAAATGACGTGACGTGAAATATCTGGTTGACGACAGTTTCGCCCGCTTTATGCACCTTGAATCTAAGATTTATGCTCAAAATATTATGATTTAGCTATGATGATAGTTTTGGTAAGAGAGATGTCACTGGACGTGCTTCGATGACAATTGCATGTGGTGACACTGATGTTGTCTATTATTCCTCTAATTTTTTAATATTCAAATTTAATAAGATAAAAATAATTAAATAATTATTTAAGTAATAATAGTATAAAATGTATTTTTAAAATATCCATAATAAAACATTTTTACTTCTGATAGTTTGAAATTAAATCTTAATGATAATTTTAAAAAATTGTTTTGATTAGTTATTGGTTAGTTTGTGGTTACCCCCAACCTAACCTTAAATTAGCCCAACAAATCCAATTTACGGACCCATTGAGTTGAACCGTTCCCAACCCATAATATGAAAGTTGGGTTTAACGTAACCTATATGGGTTGGAAATGGTATGGGCGTCCATTGCCATCCCTTACTTGGCAGAAAATACCTCACCGGTGGGGCAGAAACGAAATCTATACGTCAATAGAATTAAGCTAGGAGAATAGCCCTATGATATTGGTTTTAACGATTGTGAAACATTGGTCGGCGGATTTAGACATTCTCTCTAATTTATAAAACCTAAGGGGTGTTTTCTAATTACAGCAAACCTGCGAGGTTTATTAAAATTTTCAACTTTTTAAGTCATCTCTGTTTAACACAGCCCAGAGCCAGTCTACCTTTTCCGTTCCCTAACCAGTTTACAGAACCGTCAAAGTTAATGAATGCTAACTTTTCACTATCTTGACAAACTTCAAATATGTGCCAGAAAACGAACTCCATTTACGGCCAAAACTCTCCATGCCCAAATTATCAAACTTGGAATAAACCAGTCTTCCCCATTACCGAATACAATAGTGGATGTCTACGGCAAATGTGGTCTTTGTCAAGACGCCCGTCATCTGTTCGACGAAATGCCACACAGAGATCATATCTCTTGGGCTTCCATTCTCACTGCTTACAACCAAGCCAATGTGCCCCATAGAACTCTTTCCATTTTTCCCAGAATGTTTACTCTTGACGGGTTGCTGCCTGATCATTTCGTGTATGCTAGCCTTGTTAAGGCCTGCGCTAGCCTTGGTGCTGCGAGGCAAGGCAAGCAATTACATGGCCACTTTTTGTTATCCCCGTTTTCTGATGACGATGTTGTTAAGTCATCTTTGGTTGATATGTATGCAAAATGCGGATTAGTCAATGCTGCTTGTGCTATTTTTGCTTCGATTAAGTTGAAAAACTCGGTTTCTTGGACTGCAATGTTATCTGGGTATGCTAGAAGTGGAAGGAAAAAGGAGGCTATTGAAATGTTTGAGAAGGCACCGGTTAAAAACCTGTTTGCTTGGACTGCTTTGATATCTGGGTTGGTACAGAGCGGGAATGGGATTGATGCAATTTGTTTATTTACCAAAATGAGAAGGGAAGGGATTGATATAGTAGACCCGTTAGTTCTTTCAAGTGTTGTTGGTGCTTCTGCCAATTTAGCTGTGTTGGAGCTTGGGAAGCAGATTCATGGCCTTGTTATAGCTCTTGGCTTTGAGTCTTGCTTGTTTATAAGTAACGCACTTGTGGATATGTACGCTAAGTGTAGTGATATAATAGCAGCCAAAGACATTTTTGGTAGAATGAGACAAAAAGATGTAGTTTCTTGGACTTCAATTATAGTCGGGGCAGCCCAGCATGGACAAGCTGAGGAAGCGTTGGCCATATATGATGAGATGGTTTCTGCTGGAGTAAAGCCCAATGAAGTTACATTTGTTGGGTTGATATATGCTTGTAGCCATGTAGGGTTGGTTAGCAAAGGCCGTAAACTTTTTAAATCCATGAGTGATGATTATGGAATTACTCCCTCCTTGCAGCACTACACATGCTTGTTGGATCTTCTTAGCCGATCTGGATATCTTGATGAGGCGGCGAATGTCATTAAGTCAATGCCATTTAAGCCAGATGAACCTACCTGGGCAGCTCTATTAAGTGCTTGCAAGCACCATGGGAATACCCAACTGGCAATAAGGGTTGCTGATCAGCTGTTGAGCTTAAAACCAGATGATCCTTCAACATATATACTTTTGTCAAATGTTTACGCCAGTGCTGCTAAGTGGGAGTATGTGTCCAAAGTGAGAAAGTTGATGGCAGTTATGGAAGTTAAAAAGGAACCTGGATATAGTTGCATTGACATTGGCAAGGAAAGCCAAGTTTTTTATGCTGGGGAGACTCAACATCCCTTAAGGGATGAGATTTATAGTCTTTTAAAGGAGTTAGATGCAGAAATGAGAAAAAGGGGTTATGTTCCTGATACCAGCTCTGTGTTACATGATATGGAGCAGCTGGAGAAGGAGAGACAACTCTTTTGGCATAGTGAGAGGGTGGCTGTGGCATATGGGCTGCTTAAATCTGTTCCAGGAACAGTCATACGAGTAGTGAAAAACCTTCGTGTTTGTGGAGATTGTCACACTGTTTTGAAATTGGTTAGCAGTATTGTGAAAAGGGAGATTGTCATCCGAGATGCCAACAGGTATCATCATTTCAAGGATGGGAAATGTTCATGCAGTGATTTTTGGTGATTGTCCAATTTTGTTGGAATCTTCTGTTGTACTGTTTCAATCATATCTACACTAGATAGAGTTGTAAATCATATGACAATGTCGCAGAATTAAACTCTGAGTGTTCTTGGTTCGGTTACTTATTAAAATAAACACACGGATTCAACATCATTGATTCTGAAACCTATGAAGTTACCACCACCTTATTCAAACGGCATGGGGAAAGCTACCGACCCAACCTTAAGTGATAAAAGGTTCCTACAAGGTATAATGTTTCCACTAGTAAACTGATAACGTTTGTGAGTCTGATTTCTTCTGGTATTTTGTATTTATATGTTTCTATTTTCAATTATTTTCTTTTTATCAAAATGTATTGAATCCATCCAAACGAACTAAGAATTCGGTATGGTTAGGCATAGCATGCATCTTTATGTAGATTAGTTTGAGTTTCAAGAGATTTGCAGCTAATATCAAACAATATGCACCAATGATTGAAGCATTTAACAATTTTAAAATATCACTTATAGAAGTATCACATTTATAAATCCCCTTACTCTGTTTTATTAATGCTTGATGTTTATTTCCTAGCTTTGAGCCTTTGACTATTCTGAATTTTGTTCTTTATGTCATTCTCAGCCTTGAAAAAAGATTCTTTTGTGGTATAAATGCTGTTTATTTTAATTTTGTGATCAATTTTCTTTGGTTATGGAGTAATCATACTCATTGTCTATCTTCAACGGTTGCTATAGGGTAAGTCACTGTTTCACATTTTTTATTTTATTTCTGGTAATTAAGCAGGTTAATGTGTGCGCTCCTGGATGATTTTTTTTTTTCTTTTTAGTGGAAAATTTGGCACATGGACAATTTGACTTCAGTTAGAGAAGATTTCCTTTCTTTTCTTACCCTTATAATTAGTGCTGTTGATGTTTTTACATTGCTTGCACCTTGAATATCATAATCTGTATGTTTTCTGTCATTTGATTCTGAATAGCATACTGATTACATTCTTGCAATTCATAGTTCTTTCTTTGCCTCTTTTTCTTTTATTTATTATTATTTTGATCTTTTGTTTTCATCATTTGAAATTTTAATACTCTTTTTATAAATGTTCACATTGATTAAAAGATTTATTTGGAAAAACTTGGTAAATTTTCACCGAATAACTTCTTAGGTCACCCACTAACTATGTCTAACCCCTTTTTATATTTTAATTATTTTTAACTCCTCTTTTGAAAAGAAAGTACAAAGATGCCCTTAATATTTTTAAAAATAACGAAATTATATTACATATATAGTTTTTTGTACGACATAGTTGTGCAATTGCATGGGAGAGTCGTATAAAAAATAAAAAAAATAGATCTTAAATGTTTTGTATACCTATATCGTGCAAGTTGCACAATCTTCTCATAAAATAATTGTTAACAATATTATAAATATAGTTATTATATTGTACGACTAAGTCGTGCAACTTCACGATCCCATCGTGTAAACAAATAGCTTTGAAAATTTTGCACAACAAAGTTGTGAAAGTTAACGATTCGTGCAAAATTGTAGGTCTCGAAAATTTTACACGACTATGTCGTGCACTATATGAGAATGATATTATATACTTTAACAATAAAAAGGGCATCCACGTTTTTTTACACAAAAAAAGTCACAAATAGTTAAAATAAAAAAAGGGGTTAGATTTAGTTAAGGGATTCCAAAAAGGGGTGAAATAAAAAAAATATTCGGAAAAACTTGGTGACGACATTGAACATTTTAGAGCTTAATTAAGCTTCCTTGGTTAGTAGTCTTATTCAGCAGATTGTTGTAAGTCGGGTTTTTTTCAATACTTTTCTCTAATTGTTTACAGCTCTCGCATATACTTTCTTAATTATCTATGGTTTCGTCTTGTGAGATGGTGTTTTTATCTTATAGTTTGGCATCTTTCATATCAGGATCAGTCTTGACTTGGCGGTAAGATTGTCACAATCAAAGAAGAGGTGCTAATGGCAGCCCCCAAAAAAAGAAAAAAAAGTTATCCACTGTGGATGCTGCTGCCTCTAAGCTTACTAAGAAAAAGTGACCAGTTTATTATAAGAAGAGTCAAGTTAGTGGTAAATCAACTTCGAATTATTGCAGAGAAATATTGGATGGAATTCATGTGGCTGGGATGATTCATTTCCAATATTCTCGTGTGCATGATGTGTTTGTTAAAGCTTTTGCCATCAGGTATTTGGTAACCATGTGTATTTCTTTCATACATATCCATTTTTCAGTTCATTTTGATAGATTGATTATCATTTCATTAAAATGTTGAATTAATAATGGAACTTATTAAAATATCTTCTTTAATTCAGAAAAATAATAGCATATTGTGTCATAGCAGACTTAATTAACTTCATGTGGTATAATAAGCATTGGTCATGGTAATTCTTTCGTATGCAGGACTTCTGAGTGTTCTTTTCAGATCAGACTAATCCTTCTTGTGGAACCTTTTATGGTAAAAGTTTCTTGCAGCAGTCCATCAGGAGTTCTATTCGAATGTAACACGATGTTTAATTTAATTGAGCCCTTTGATCGGAGATTTATATGGTTTTGATGAACCTAGAGCTAAACATATGAAGGGACAGAGTTGTAGCTCAGTACAAGGACGAAATAAGCAAATCTGATGCAGGGCAGTATTATATTCTACTAGAGAGTTTTAGGATTTTAATTTTATTTGCCAATTCCCTGTCTGCAGTATTTTCTTACAATAACTGTAGGTATTGCATTTCATTTATCAAAGTTGGTGTGTGTAATTGTTGCATGTTATACTAGTGAAATCTAATTTGGCAGTTGAAAGTGTTTAATGCGACTGTATGGGCATTAGATTTAGCAAATTTATTAATAGACTGTCTAAATTCCGAAATATGTGACCTTAAAATAAGGTTGTTAATTTCGCTGATTTTTGTGCTTAAACGAGATGAATCTCTCTTGTAGATGTTTTATTTATTTTTCTTAAATTAGCAATATTGTTGCAGACTTGTGCAATTAAAGATTTTCTTTATGGTTTTCCTTTTAGCATTTCTTTATTCTTATTACGTAAGCAACTTATAAGATGGGTGATTGGACTATTTTTAGAACTATTTCTCGTATCTCTTGTTTGGAACACTTTAAGGAGATTGGGACTAGACTAATGCTAGTCCCAATAGTGCCCAATTCACGGGACAACTTATCCCATGGTGTCTGGGCCAATATTTTATTTTTTTAATCTTATTAAAATTTATAATAATAAGTGATATAATATAATAAAAAATAAAATAAAATATTTATTAATAAAAACATTAAAAAGATAATATAAAATATTTATCGACAAAAATTAAAAATAAATATATTATCATTAATAATTTTAGAAAAATTAATATAATGCAAAAAGAAATATTATTACACTCATATTAATATAAAAATAAAAAATCTCATAAATATAATAAATAAGTACATTATTCAATTAATAATTCCAAAATAATATTAATTTTATATAATAAAAATGAAATATTACCAAAAAAATATTATAATAACATAAACACTTAGAAATACAATAATTAATTGAATTAATAAATTAATAATTTCAAAATAATATTATTTCTATATAATAAAATAAAAAATTATTAAGAAATTAATATAATAATATAAACATTTATAAATACAATAATTAATTGAATTACTCAAATAATTAATTCCAAAATAATTTTTTACATAATAAAATGGAATATTATTTAAAAATTAATATAATAATATGAGCATTTATAAATACAATAATTAATTGAACTACTCAATTAATAAATCCAAAATAATTTTATTTTTATATAATAAAATAGAATATTATTAAAAAATTAATATAATAATATAAACATTTATAAATACGATAATTAATTAGATTACTCAATTACTAATTTCAAAATAATTTTATTTTCATATAATAAAAATGAAATATTATTAAAAAACTATTAATAAAATATATAAATTTATATATATAATAAATAATTATATCACCTTTGTAATAATTTCATAATATAGTATAATTTTTAATTATATTTACATATTTAATTATTTTTATTCAAAATTAATCTTCATTATTCACTTATAAAAATGATGCAATAATAATTAAAAATTAATCCAAAATATTAAAATTATTATTTATAATTTATATAATAATTAATTCCTAATGAAATGCAAAATATGTTAATTTTTATAAAAGCATTAACAAGTTTTTAAATATTTTTAATAAATATTAAATTAATTTTTGTTTAAATCAAACTTGATTAAAATAATTTATTTTATATTTAAAAATTGATTTCTAAAATTTTATTATATACTAATATAGTCCAGTCCCATACTACACCAAACATAATATAGTACTATCTATAGTCCAGTCCAATCTAGTCTAGTCCTAATTCCAATCCCAATCTCAGTCCAGTCTAGTCCAGTCCTGACTCCCAAACGCGCCCTAAAGTGACAAACGAAGACTCGTACGAAAATTAGTTTAGGCCCACAGACAAAAGACTTTGACTTTTTTTAGGAGTGACAATTTGTATTGAACTAATTTTTTGTATTAAAATATAAAATATGAATCTTATACGATTATTAAATGTCATTACGTGTTGTAATTATATAATATTTAATTCATATAATTTATATAATTATTTAATCTAATTATGTATAATATATATCATATTTTATATATGTATATAAATTAAAATTAATTTTAGAATTTAAACAATTGTTATAATAAATAAATTATTAAAATAATCATAATTTATTTTATAATATAAAATTTTCAGTTTTATAATATTTACGTGTTATAAGGAGGTTACAATTCGTATTTTTACATAATCTTACATATTAAAGATTGATAAAATATGTTTAAATTATTCATATTATTAAATATGTTAATGTATTAAATACTTTTAATAAAAAATATATTAATTTATTAATCATATCTTATATTCATACCGTGCCAGCATGTTATATCAAAAATTACCGGCTCCTTCTGTCTTTGCATGGACTTGATTCCTTTATCTTGTAAAATTTCCCAGGAGCTGCATTGCAATTCTCAAGTGATTCGTTGAAAGCATCCCGGAAACGAGAAATTTTCCTGCAAGCAATATTATATTACGTAAGCAGGGGGTTTTTTTGGTCATGTTATCGCTACCGTAATCATTGTCAGATCTTGTTGGTAATATTCTTGAATGAAGGGCTATAGGAATAAAAGGCAGATAAATTATTTTAACAAACATCCACGTATATTTGTAATTTAATTTAATTAGTTGCAAACAATTAATTTCTAAGTGCTATACAAATTACATGATCAACGATAAATAAATAACTAAATTATGTAAGTAATTTTTTATTAGTGTCAACATATGACACTCTTACATGTGCCATGCACATGATAATTTTGGACCAACTTGTGATAAAATTAGTTAATTATATTGTTTTTTATTTTACTGTTTCTAAAAGTATAATTTAGAAAGTATTTGATTAATAATGAATATCTTTTTAGATTAGAACATTATTTGATGTATCATAGTTAAAATAGAAATATATTTATTTGTATCATATTTTATTTAGGAGTTACTTATATCACTTCCTATAGTATTGTTCTTTATCCTAATTTGAGTTTGATTAAGGTTTTAATAGGATTTTAAAGAGATTACAATTGGGCATCTCACTGTATATAATGTTATGTTTACATAACTTATATGTTGATGGTGTGTATGTCATGACATTCCAAGGAATAAGAAGAGAGCTTCAACACAAATGGCAATGCTTCTTTGATTTTGTTTTATGAGTGTCTTATTCATGTATGAGAGATTGTAATCGTGCATGAATTTCAATTAGATCTGTCTAAGTTAGTATACACTTGAAAAAACTTGCGAGTTAAGTGTTTATGTAATTCAGTGTCAGACATTGTGGTTATGTTTTACTTAATAGTGTGTTGCTAAGTTATCAACGACAGAGAGTGGGCAGTATCATAGAGTTTAAGATCTTGGTGGGATTTTGTTTTACAAAGATTAGGTTAGTGTGTGAGAGTGAGTCAGCATTGTAAACGATCTTAAAAATTGTACAAACAAGAACTTAGTGAATTGCAGCTCTAAAGCTGTTCGTGGATGTAGGTTTTATAATCGAATCACGTAAAATCCTCTTGTGCCATTTTACTTTACCATTTACTGTTATATTGTACATAACTTCATACTTCCAGATCTTACAATTGGTGTCAGAGCAGGCTCACTGATATAAAAGTAAAGAAAAGATCATGTTGATTTGGAAGAATAGAGTTTATTCGTAATGGAGGATCCAGAACTCAACCACCTATTCTTGATGATGGTAATTGTTCTTATTGGAAAGTAAGAATGATGATGTATATCAAATTTGTTGATGACAGGGCATAGATCAGTGTGCTTAAAGGATGAACACCACCAACAAGATTAAATGCTTTTGACAATTTTGAAACCAAACCTGAGAAGGAATGAACTGATGAAGAATACTGACGTTCAAGCTGGAACTCAAAGGCTTTTAATACGATTTTTGCTACTGTGGACTTAAATAACTTCGGACAAATTTCTAGGTGCAAAGTGGCTAAAGAGGCTTGGGACATTCTTGGGGTAAAACATGAAGGTATTACTTCTGTTAAAAGATTTAAATTGATAAAATTAAATTCACAATTTGAGAACTTGATGATGCATGAGGATAAGTCGATTTTTGAGTTTTATTCAAAGTTATGTCACATCATCAATTCTGCATATATGCTTGCCAAGACTTTTACTGATGCAAAAGTTGTTAGCAAAATAATTAGATCTGTTCTATATAAATTTCAGCCTAAAATTTCAGCTATTGAGGAAGTTAAAAACACTAATGAGATGAGGGTTGATGAACTGATTGGCATTCTCTAAAACTTTGAGATTAATCATAGTACTAGGAAGCAAAAAGAAAAAAAACATTGCATTCAATGTTAAAACTAAAAAAATCTGATGATGAAGGTAATGATGAGCTTGATGAAATTGATTATTAGCAGATTTCTTCTCTAACAAAAAATTATGTCAAGTTCATGAAAAAGAATTTCAGGAAAAGGAATTTTAGGAAAAAGAATCAAGGAAAGCTATCAAACTCAAATGAAGACAAGTTCAGAAAATTCAACAAGGAGAATGACAAGAAGAAATCGAAGTAACGTGATAAGAAAGGACAGATTTAGTGTTATGAATGTTCTGATTATCGGCATATTCAATCTGAATGTGCTAATCTCAAAAAGAAGAACAAAGGCTTGACAGCTACCTGGAGTGATGAATCAAAATCTGATTCGGAAGACGAAGAATGCATGAGTAATTTGTTGCATTTACAGGTGTGTTCTTTTATGAATTCAGTATTTTTGTTTTCAATTGAATTTAGGAATATGTGGTTGATTTTGAATTATTTTGAATTTTGAAAAGAATATGTAGTTGAGATTGAATATAAATTGCATTGAAAAATATGCAGCACGGAAAACAGAATTTGGAAACAAGAAAGAACAGGGCCTATATCATCTGCAGCTGATAAAGGGAAAGCTATTATGACTAACATAATAGAAAAGTGTAAAATTAATATGAATATTCAGATACAGAAGATGATCCAGAATACTATCAAGAGTTATAAGCAACTTATAATGCACTCTATAGTGAATAGCTGAATTAGAAAGAAGAAACCAAAACTTTGAAAAAGGAGATTGAAGTGCTGAAAAGTGAAAAATCTTATGCTGAAAACTGTATCATAGAACTGGAGCTTGCTTTGACAGACAAAAAAACACATATTGAAAAAATTACAACAGAACTGATTGAGAGTAAAAGATGTGTTGATTAACTCAGAATTCGGTCATCTAAACTTGATAAGGTCTTCAGTCTTGGAAGAGACAATTCCAACAAATATGGATTGGGGTATACAGAAGGTAATATTGCATCCTCATCAATACCAATGTTTGTAAAAACTTCAACATCAGGTAAAAATTCTGAACCTACCTAAAAAAGGTAAAGTCCTAGTTCAAAAAGCAATGAAGCATTTGTCTCCCATCTTAGCTATTTCATTCTGAAAAGGTAAGAAAATTTATTCCAACATGTTATTTTTGTGGTACCAAAGGGCATATTAGACCTAGGTGTTTTAAATTATTAAGCCTTTTGCATAAAAGGTCAAAATAGTTCAAACTATTACCAAAGACACAACTGCACTGGGTTTAGAAAGAGAAGTCTACAAATTTTCTTTTCCTACACTTAAGCATTCTTCTAACGATTTGTGGTGTTTTGACAATGGTTATTCCAGGCACATGACTGGAAATAAACAGTTTTTGAAAGATTTTGAAATATGCAGGGAAGGAAATGTCACTTATGGAGATAGAGCAAAGAGTAAGATCATTGGCAAAGGCACTTTGAATGTCAAAGGCCTACCCAACTTCTAAATGTCTTGCTAGTCGAAGGTTTGAAAGCTAATCTAATTAGTGTTAGTAAGATATGTGATGACAAATATATTATTAATTTCACACAAAACAAATGCATGGTTTTAAACGATCTTGATAAATGTATTTTAGAAGGAAATAGATCTTCGGATAATTGTTATTTGGTAAAAATTGTATTTCATGTAGGATCTCGAATTTAGAATTGTGGCATAAAAAATTAGGACACTTAAATTACAAAGACTTGGTTAAATTAACTAAGTTGGGTGTTGTAAAAGGAGTTCCTAAACTTGATGAACAAATTAATGAAATTTGTGGACCATGTTACATGGGAAAACAAATTAGAAGTACACATAAATCAATCCCATATCTTAGACATCCAAAATACTTGATTCGCTTCACATGGATCTTATGGGTCCTATGCAAATTGAAAGCATTGCTGATAAGAGATACATATTTGTTTGTGTGGATGACTTCTCTAGATATACCTGGGTTGATTTTATTAAAGAAAAATCTCACACTTTTGAAGCTTTCAGGAATCTTTATGTTAAGCTTGAAAATGAGCAAAACAGGAACATTGGCAGGATAGTGAGAATAAGGAGTGATCATGGCAAGGAGTTTGAAAATGTTAGTTCTGCTGACTTTTGTAAATATCATAGAATTGAACATGAATTTTTAGCTTCCAAATTTCCTTAACAAAATGGCATTGTGGAAAGAAAAGACATAACTCTTCAAGAAATGGCTAGAGTAATGTTCAATAGCAAGAAGTTGACCAAAAGGCTATAGGCTGAAGCAATAAGCATATTTTAAACAGAGTTTTTCTAAGACCTGGCACTAACAGAACCCCTTATGAAATTTTGAAGGGAAGAAAACCTAATCTGAAATATTTTCATGTTTTGGATGCAGGTGTTACATCTTAAATGATAGAGAGCAATTAGGCAAATTAGATCTAAGAAGTGATGAAGGAGTTTTTGTGGGATATGCACAGAATAGCAAAGCTTTTCGAGTCTATAATCTTCGAATTGAGTTAGTAATGGAATCTGCAAACGTAGTATTTGATGATTTGGATGATTATGCAAAGTACTCACATGAAGAAAGCATAACCAGCTTTATAAAGAATGAAAAAAAATCAGTATCGGACAGTAATAATAGTACAAAAGATTCAGTTATGAAAGAGAGAACAACTGCTGTTACATCAGATACAACAATGACATCTAACGACACAGATTTGAATAGAAACTCAATCAGAAATGACAATGAAAGAAAAAAATCCACCCCCTCAGATACAGAAGGCACATCCAACTAGCTCTATTATTAGAACACCAGATAGTATGATGAAAACTAGGAGCAAGGTAAGAAATCAAGTAAGATTTGTAAGTTATGTTTCATTAGTTGAATCAAAAAATGTGAAAGAAGCTTTAAAAGAAGATGTTTGGATTCGGGCAATGCAAGATGAACTTAATCAGTTTAACTATGGGAATTAGTTCCTAGGCTAGAAAATGCAAATTTCATTGGAACTAAATGGATATTAAAAAATAAAACTGATAAAAGTGGTCAAGTAGTAAGAAATAAGGCTAGGCTAGTAGCATAAGCTTACCCACAAGTGGAAGGCATAGACTTTGATGAAACCTTTGCACTAGTAACTAGACTTTGAGTCAATCAGATTACTACTTGTAATTGCTTGTTTACCTAAGTTTAAATTATACCAAATGGATGTTAAAACAACCTTTTTAAATGTTTATCTCAATGAAGAAGTTTTTGCTGAGGGATTTGAAGATCTTAAACATCCTAATTTTGTGCACAAATTACATAAAGCTTTGTATGAGTTTGAAACAAGCTCCTAGAGCTTGGTATGAAAGATTGACAAACTTTTTGATCAATAGAGGTTGTAGTATAGGCAGCAATGATAAGACTTTGTTTATCAAACATGCATCTAACTATTTTATTGTTGCTCAAGTATATGTAGATGACATTATGTTTGGATCGACTAACGAAAGCAAAACTAATGAGTTTGTTAAGTTGATGCCGGAAGAGTTTGAGATGAGCATGGTAGGAGAATCAAATTTCTTTTGGGATTGCAGGTTAAAGAAATGAATGATGGGATATTCATATCTCAATCAAAATATGCTAGAAACCTTGTAAAGAAATTTGCACTTGAGAATTTAAAACCAATGAAAACTTTTATGGATACTAATTTGAAACTTTCAAAAGACAATGTAGGAAAAGAAGTTGATGCAAGTTTATATAGAAGCATCATTGGCAGTTTGTTAGATCTCACAGCAAGTAGACCAGACTTGTGTTTTAGTATGACTTTGTGCAAGATTTCAAGAAAATCCCAAAGAATCACATTTGACAGCGACTAAAAGAATCATCAGGTATGTACATGGAACCCATGATTATGGGATTTGGTTTTCTAAAGATACAAATGATTATCTTGCAAGGTCTAGTTATGCTGACTGGGGAGGAAATGCAGATGAGAAGAAAGCACATTAGGTGGATATTTTTATCTTACTAACTTAGTTTCTTGGCATAGCAAAAAATAGAATTCCATCACTTTATCTACAGCTGAAGCTGAATACATAGCAGCAGGAAGTTATTGCATACAACTACTTTGGATGAAGCAAATGCTGAGTGATTATAGTATTAAACAAAAACCTATAACTGTGTTTTGTGATAATACTAGTGCTATAAACATTTCTAAAAATCTTATTCAGCATTCTAGAACAAAACACATTGACATAAAAGATCATTTTATAAGAGAGCTTGTAGAGTCTAAGGTGATACACATTGAACACATCTCCACTGATAAACGATTTGCTGACTTGTTCACTAAGGCATTGGATGAAATAAGATTTGAGAATCTAAGAAAGTTCTTAGGCATTTGTCAGTTTTCTGAATAAGTATTGCTTGCTGTTATGTTAATTATATCTGTAATATCATAAGTTTTCTTCTAATTAAGCATGTGTGAACTGTAATATAAAATTTTATGAATGTTAAGATACTGGTTTAAAATGAATATAGAGAGAGTTATCAATATATGATGTGTGAAAGTCATCATTGAGAGTAACATCAAAGTATCTAAGAAATATGTTGACGTCACCCACTCAAATGAAAAGGGCTACCTCTATATTTTGTGAAAGCTACTGTATTTATAATCCAATGTGATTAATTCTTAATAAATATATCAAAATGATATTTTTGACATCTCAATTGATTGAAAAAAAAATAAAACAGCTTTCATATGAAGACTATAAACAGCTCTGAAATATGCTTCTTCAGAATGATTCATATGATGTCCACATATTATTATTACGGTAAATGTAATTGTTTCCTGCTATTTTTTTCATATCATATAATGCTTTTTGTGCCTAATTGAAATTTGACTTTTCTTGTGTGTATATGTATCAAAATGCCATGTCAGTTTTATTAAATTGAGGGCGAGAAACTTCAGTGGCAGGAATCATAACTCTATTAGAATTCCTTATTTTAATAGAAATCAAATTTTAAATTTTTTGTTCATTAATGATATTAGTTAAGTGTTTTTGGAAAAGGATTTAAAATTTATGGGAATGGAATTGTATTAAAATCTAGTTTCATCCCAAAGTTTATCACAAACATAGATAGGTTTCTCTTTGTTCATATTATGTTTGATCAGCTTTGCATCCATTCTCTCTCGTTTCACTTCTCTCTGTTCTAGCAAAAACTTGTAGCTCTCAAACCCTAGCAATGGTGACCTCATCTGTATCCACAAAGACCACCAGTACATCATCTTCCTCAAATGACTCTGGTCACAATAGTAAGAACAGTTTTCAGTTGTCTCAGTCTCAACAACAACATGCAGAGATCCCGATTGATCTTGCAATGAGTGAAGATGAGTCAATCATAGATAAGCGAATGAAGGACAAAGTGAAGCCAAAGTTCAACAAGTTCCTAACAGCAGCTGTTAAGCAAAATTTCCTAAAGTATACATCAAAGAGGAAGTTGAAGATAGAAAGGCCAGTGAGGATAACCTACTTCAACAAGTATGGCTTGAGTGAACTTCTTGAGTCTATTTATTGGACTCGAAGGGTAAACAACTTCCTACCCCCTGTTAAGTTTTTGATTCAAGAATTTTATATGAATATCATTGCTTCAATTGATGACTCGAAGAGCTATCATTATGACAAAGTGTATTATAGAGGAAAATTTGTGAAATTTTCACCGAATGTCATCAACACTTTCTTTGATATACCCATTGCTAGTTTGCACTCTGTTGAAGAAAATTTTGATATGGCAGTTATTCTTAAGGTGTCACAACCCATACTAGACATACAAAATATAGCATTTATACAGTCATTTAAATATGAACTCTGTTATTTCTTTCAAAATTTATATTAGTATCACACACAAAACAGAGTTCCTAATCACAACCACACCATTTCACTTTATATAGATACATTCAAAATCAAAAGGATTCCTATAGTATGACTATGATAATCTAGGCAGCGATCAATGGTTGCCAAGGGAACTCTGTCAGCAATGCCAAAAGTCCTCCATCCATAGCTCAATCTACTGATCACCTGAGGCACACAACAGCTTTAATGAGTAAAACTCAGTAAGTAAGCTAGGTGAATATACAGTAATAAACAATAACAATAGAATTTAGTCCATAGTATGAAACTGTCTATTTCTAACTACACAAGCATTAGCTAACTCGTTAAAGAAAGAATGCCCCAGAGTTCACTTCGGTTACATTTGAGCTCCCGCGCCAATTTTCTTTCTGGACCTCTGTAGGTCGATTCAACCTCACATAAGTGAGTTCACATTTCTCTACTCATCGCTTTTTTCATGTACAATCACAATCACATAATGAGAAAGCTTCCACAGTATCAGTTACAGTCACCTCGGGGTAAAGACTCTCTAATCAAGGTAGGACTTTTCATTTCACAGTCAGTTTCCATATAATAGCTCAAGGCTAGTCTGACAATCCGGGTGATACCGGGCCCATGCTACCAAATCTCGTCTAGAGAAACAGATGGTCCAGACCTCCCCTTAAGCCATGGAACATTATAGAACAATACAAATACATTTAGATGCCTACACTTGAAATAGCTCGAGGCTAGTCTGACAATCCGGGTGATACCGGGCCCATGCTACTGAATCTCGTTTAGAGAAACACATGGTCCAGACCTCCCCTCAAGCTATGAGAGCTAAACTTCCTAGGTCTTGGCATGTCAATCATGTTTCACCATTCATAATCATTCACACATAAAAGAAGTTTGATATCAACCTTCTAGAATAGTCACAATATCTCACATTCAAGCATCAAAGTGCTAACAATTAACAATGTTACAATCAATAAAATTACATACATACAGTACACAATTTATTGTGGCCTCAGAATAGTTAGCTTACTTCCCTCGTATAGCTGCTTTTCGATGCTTGTGATTGACCTAAAAATAAAATAAAAATCTCTTTTTAGGTCACCATACACTTGTAAAACATTTCCCTTTTTTGGCTCTATTTCTATACTTTGACAAACAATTTACAACAAAACTTGTCTACTTTCAAAATTCACACGATTGGGTAGACATCTTTTACACACATACCTCATGTCTCCATAAAATTTTTAGAGCAAATTGGGGTCATTAGGTCACTCAAAATAATCAAATTCATTACCTCAACAATTCTGCCACTGCATTCACTTCACTGAGTACTATCAACTTAAAAATTTGTAGGAATTTCAATCCTACTCAAATGACTACAAAAATTTACAGGCTGGTATATAACATATATATATACCTCCATACCAAAAATCAGGGCTTTTCAAGGTGTTTAACCCATTCAAATCCATTTATTTCTAACTGCCCTGTTTTGGAAACTAAAAATTCTAGTTTTAGCAGGCCAACTTTAAAAATCTATAACAATTCACACAGAGCTTTAATCTCAGTGAAAATTTGCAGTATTATATATGACATGTAAAAGGACTTGCATACCAAAAATCAGATAATTCTATGAAGATTGGTACCTCCAACTAAAATCGTCTTCCCCTACTCTGTTCTAAGATAGGGGAAATGTGCAATACCATACTAGAAATTCAAAAATTCACTACAAATCACCTACTTCGAATTTTTGAGTGAATCAAATTGATATACACTCCTGGACATGTCTATTTTCATCCATAAAAATTTCAGAACAAGAGAATGTCCCACTGAGTTTTGGTAATTTTCGGAACATGCACTGCTCAGTGTAACAAAATTTCCAGGATTTGAACTAAACTCTCAATTCTAGCTTATATCTTCATCCTCTTGCTTAGATACATTCAAAACTCATTCAAATTCATGTTTCCACACAAATTTCCAGCAGCACAAACAACAATTCACATACTCACATCACAACCCAAAAGAATTCTTGCAAATACATACATAATAGCACAAGAATTCTAAAGGAGAGAAGAGTTCTTACAACTTGCTTGCTTGAATTCTTGGTGAAATTGTGTGTATGTGTGGAGCTTAGAGAGAGTGAAGGGCTGGAACGTGTGTTTAGAGAGCAAGGATGGAAGAAATTCTAGAATTCTTCCTATTTATTAGATAACATAAAGCACAATTTCTATTTAGTGCTTCCTTCCTTTCCTCCTTTCCACTAAGCCCATCATCTCTCATCTATTACATTACAAATCCAACACATAACTAATACATTAATACATATATTACACATGTAACCATAACACATGTTATAATATACAATACAAAAAAAAAGGGATATTACAACTCTCCCCCCCTTAAAAGAATTTCGTCCCCGAAATTCAGTACAATCATTCGAATAGAGAGGGGTATTTGGTACGCATTTCCTCCTCTAATTCCCAAGTTACTTCCTCTATAGAATGATTTTCCCACAGTACTTTCACCAATGGTATGCTTCTCTTCCGAAGTCCATGTTATTTGCGATCTATGATTCAAACCGGTCTCCCTTCATATGTAAGATCGGTTCTCAACTTTGAAAGTTCGGAACTCAGCACATGGGATGGATCAGAAACATACTTCCTTAACATGGAGACATGAAAGACATCATGCCCTCCAGACAATGAAGGTGGTAAGGCAAGTTTATATGCTGCCTCTCCAATCCTTTCCAGAATGTCATAAGGGCCAATATATCTTGGACTCAATTTCCATTTCCTTCCAAATCGCATCACCTCTTTCATAGGGGCAACTTTAAGGAACACTTTATCTCCTACTGCAAATTCTAACTTCTTCTTTCGCTGATCAACATAACTCTTCTGTCTGCTCTGTGCTGCATTCATTCTGTCCTTTTCTTTTTGGATGATATCACATGTTTGTTGTACAATTTCGGGCCCAAGTATCTTTCTTTCACCAATCTCATCCCAATGGATGGGTGATCTACACTTCCTCCCATACAAGGCTTCATAAGGGGCCATTCCAATTGTGGATTGATATCTGTTGTTGTATGCAAATTCAACGAAAGTCAAGTGCTTGTCCCAGCTATCCTTGAAGTCCAACACACAAGCTCTAAGCATATCTTCCAGAATCTGGATGGTCCTTTCCGACTGACCATTTGTTTGAGGATGAAAAGCCGTGCTGAACTTTAGTTTAGTGCCCAAAGCCTTATGTAAACTTTTCCAGAATTGGGAGGTAAATCTTGGGTCCCGATCTGAAACAATAGATACCAGTACTCCATGTAGTCTCACAATCTCATCTACATAGAGGTGGGCATATCTGTCTATAGTGAAGGTAGTGCGCACAGGAAGAAAATGCATTGATTTCGTCAACCGGTCCACAATTACCCAAATTGCATCGCATCCATTCCTAGTCTTCGGTAGACCCACAACAAAATCTATAGTGATGTGTTCCCATTTCCATTCCGGTATTGATAGTGGATTAAGTAATCCCGATGGCCTTTGATGTTAGCTTTAATTTGTTGACAAACTAAGCATTGTTCAACAAATTGAGCTATTTCCTTCTTCATACCAACTGCCAGTAGTTATTCCAGAGATCCCTATACATTTTTCTACAGCCAGGATGCACCGAATAAGGAGAACTATGTGCTTCATTTAATATTTCTCGTTTCAACTCTATCACATTTGGCACACACAATCTTCTTTCGAAGTATAATACCCCGTTGGAGGAGTTAACAAAACTTGGCCTCTTCCCCAATGGAACTTCTTCCCTTACCTTCTTCAAAAAGGCATCTTCACATTAACTCTTCTTGATCTTCTCAATAATGGTGGGTTGCACTATCAATGAAGCAAAGTGTAAACATTTATTCGGCTGAACAATCTCAATAGCAAGTTTCTCTAGATCTTGCATTATTGACTATTGTGTGGTAATTAAAGCAACCATATGTCCAGAAGACTTTCTACTCAAGGCATCTGCCACCGCATTCGCCTTTCCAGGATGATAATTAATGACACAATCATAATCCTTGACCAACTCGAGCCATCGCCTTTGCCTCATATTTAATTCCTTCTGAATGAAGAAATATTTAAGGCTCTTGTGGTCAGTATAGATCTCACATCTTCTCCGTAT
This sequence comes from Boswellia sacra, assembly GCA_013180625.2. Classification (NCBI taxonomy): domain Eukaryota; kingdom Viridiplantae; phylum Streptophyta; class Magnoliopsida; order Sapindales; family Burseraceae; genus Boswellia; species Boswellia sacra. The sequence continues at coordinate 626,450 of SNVD02014099.1, read as the reverse complement.
AAGTAATGCCTCCAAATCTTCAATGCAAACACCACTACTGCCAGTTCTAGATCATGGGTAGGGTAATTCTTCTCATAGTCCTTCAATTGTCGAGATGCATAGGCTATAACCTTGCTATTTTGCATCAAAACACACCCCAACCCGTTCTTAGAAGCATCACTATATATCACAAATCCTTCTAAACCAGGAGGAATGGTCAGTATTGGAGCTGTCACTAATCGATTCTTGAGTTCCTGGAAACTCTTCTCACAGTCCTCCGACCATACAAAAGCTATATTCTTCCTGGTCAATTGTGTTAAGGGTGAGGTTACCTTGGAAAAGCCTTCAACAAATCTTCTATATTATCCAGCCAATCCCAGAAAGCTATGCACTTCAGTTACATTAGTTGGTCTTGGCCACTTCACAATAGCTTCCACTTTGTTTGGTTCTACTGAGATCCCATCACCTGAAACAATGTGACCCAAGCATGAAATTTGATTGAGCCAAAACTCACATTTCTTGAACTTGGCATACAGTTTCTTCTCTCTCAATAACTGTAATACCCTTCTCAGATGCTCTTCGTGTTCTTCAGAATTCTTAGAATACACCAAGATATCATCAATGAACATAATGACGAATTTATCCAAGAATCCCTTAAAAACACAGTTCATAAGATCCATAAAAGCAGTTGGAGCATTCGTGAGTCCGAAAGGCATCACCAAGAATTCATAGTGCCCATACCTTGTTCGAAAGGCAGTCTTGGAGATGTCTTCCTTTCTAATCTTTAACTAATGGTATCTGAATCGAAGATCAATCTTTCAAAACACACTTGCCCCATGCAACTGATCGAGTAGATCATCAATCCCTGGAAGTGGATACTTGTTCTTTATAGTCACCTGATTCAACTCACGATAATCAATGCACAATCTCATTGTCCCATCCTTTTTCTTCACAAACAGAACTGGTGCTCCCCAAGGAGAGACACTGGGACGGATGAAACCCTTATCCAGTAACTCTTATAACTGCTCCTTCAGTTCTTTAAGTTCCATTGGTGACATCCGATATGGAACTTTGGATATAGGAGTGGTTCCCAGTAAAAGATCGATAGTGAATTCAATCTCTCGATTGGGAGGGAGTCCGGGTAAGTCTTCTGGAAATACATCTGTAAATTCATTTACCACTGGAATGTTTTGAATACTCTTTCCTTCCTCAGGTGTTTCCATAACACAAGCTAAGAAACCCGTACATCCCTTCCGAAGGAACTTTTGGGCTTTCAAAGCTGAAACAATCCGTGGCAATGAGACTATATCCACCCCGACAAAGCTGCACTCCAATCCGAGTAGAGTATGGAATACCATTTTCTTCTCAAAACACTTGACATCTGCATGATATTTAGACAGCGAATCCATACCCAGAATCAGATCAAAATCACGTATTTTCAAGATGATTAGATTGGCCTCTAACTCTTAGCTGTCTATTTTGATCGGGTAGGATTTCAACTCTTCTCTAGCACACAATGCCATCCCCGAAGGAGTAGAGACACACATCCCAACCTCCATAATTGAAGGCTTTACCTCCACTTTATGAGCAAAAGTACGAGACATAAAGGAATGAGTGGTACCTGAACAAACAATACATGAGCATTGTGACCAAGAATAGAGATAATACCAGAAACAACCGATGGAGCCTCCCGTGCTTCGGCGGTGGTGAGGGCATAGACTCTTCCTTGAGCTCGTGGTTCTCTACCCGGTGCATTCTGAACTCTACCATGAGCAATTAGAGCTTGACTGGCTTCAGGACATGATGCAACAAAGTGTCCGGTTTTTCCACATCGGAAGCACGCTCCAGTCTTGAAATGACACATTCCTTTATGTGGTTTGTGGCATGTGTCACATACAGAAAATTCTTTCCTACCCGTATTCTGCTTCTTCTTTCCCTTGCCTCTCTCGAATCGTTTGCTATTGTTCCTCCATGGCTTCCTTGGTTGAGAACCAGAACCCTCTTCTTTAGACTTGCCAGCTTCAGTCATTTCTTCATCTCTGGCCAATATCTGAGCCTTCCTCAGTAGTGCATATAGCTTTTCAATTCTAGAACTGCCACGTGCCTTCGAATTTCGGGTTTTAGGCCTCTTTCAAAGAACTTGGCTTTCTCCTCTTCTGTACTAATGAGGTGTTGAGCAAATCTGGATAGAGCCTCAAACTTCCTTTCATATTCTGTGAGGGACATAGACCCTTGAGTTAACTGTACAAATTCAGCAATCTTCTCATTCTTCAATGACTGAAGGAAGTACTTGTCATAAAACAACTCTTTAAACTGAGCCCAAGTAAGCACTCCGTCATCCATAGTGTGAGCTCTCTTGGTCATTTCCCACCAATAATTTGCACTACCCTTTAGCATAAAAGTAGCGCATATGAGCCGTTGTGCATCAGTAGACCCCATAAGCTCGAATATCTTCTCCATTTCACGAACCCATTCTTCTACAGCTAATGGGTCTGTTGAGCCTGTAAAGGATGGAGGGTTGAGTCTTCTAAACTGCTCCACAACTTGTATATTTTCAGAAGCAGTGGTAGAACTAGGTTATGTAGCCTCTCGTCTCGCATCTGTCAGAATCTGCACTAACTCCTGGACTATAGCATCCTGAGCCCGTGAGCTGCTACTAGTCCCAGCATGCCTCTTCGGTCTTCTATTTCTGACCAAAGTAGGTTCATCTAGCTCCGAAGTTCGTCTCACTCTGGATGTGGAGCTAACGCTCCTCATTTCCTCCACGGTGGGGTTATCGGCTCTCCTGGGTCATCCCGATCGATACATGACTATCAATTCTGATCATCAGAATAGAATAAGGCACCATATAATAACAATAATACTAATAATAATAATTAGCACTCCTCATCATATACAACCATTTCAGAGATTTCAATATGGAAATCAAACAATTATCAATCTTACTTACTATAGAGGATTTGGCATAGACTTGGTACCCTTGACCGCTTGCAACAAAAGTGTCTACAGAATCTTAAACCTATGCTCTGATACCACTACTGTCACAACCCATACTAGACATACAAAATATAGCATTTATATAGTCATTTAAATATGAACTCTGTTATTTCTTTCAAAATTTATATTAGTATCACACACAAAATAGAGTTCCTAATCACAACCACACCATTTCACTTTATATAGATACATTCAAAATCAAAAGGATTCCTACAGTATGGATATGATAATCTAGGCAGCGGTCAATGGTTGCCAAGGAAACTCTATCAGCAATGTCAAAAGTCCTCCATCCATAGCTTAATCTACTGATCACCTGAGGCACACAATAACTTTAATGAGTAAAACTCAGTAAGTAAGCTAGGTGAATATATAGTAATAAACAATAACAATCGAATTCAGTCCACAATATGAAACTGTCCATTTCTAACTACACAAGCATTAGCTAACTCGTTAAAGAAAGAATGCCCCAGAGTTCACTTCAGTTACATTTGAGCTTGTTAGCCCTAAGGCTACATGATAATTTTGATGATAATAATACACATTGATTAATTGAGATTTACTAACATGTTTATTTATGTGCAAGAGTAAGATCATTGAAATAATTTTAAAATCAAGAAGAGGCTTATTAAAATGAAGTGTTGAAGCTAAGGAGAAGACTACATGTTAAAGGCACCAAAGTTTAAGAACAAGGATTGACTCAAGGAATGTGACACATGAGCAATGTTCAATCAATTGGTCATATATATCTCTACAAATATCCAAATGACGTGATTCTTGAGCCTTTGGAAAGCTTACTCAATTTATAACATTTCATATGTTTTAATGAAATTCAAATTTCAAGTGCAAGGTTGTCCAAATCATCATGAAATTTGAAAGACAAATGGAAGGCTGACATAATTGATATGCAATTCGGTGGACTGACACAGAGAAGAAAAATCAACTCACATGAGCACCGAATGGTGTTTTGGCCATATCTTAAGATAGAGATATCCAAATGCTTTGATTCTTAATGTTTTGGAAATATTATTCAAATATGCAGATCTTTTATGTTTTGAAGAAATTCAAATTTCAAACGGAAGGCTGACAGAATTATTATTCAATTTGGTGGACTGACACAAGAAAGAAAAATCAAGTCACATGAGCACCGAATGGTGTTTTGGCCATATCTTGAGCTACAGATATCCAAATGACTTGATTATTGATGCGTTGGAAAGCTTATTCAAATGTGCAGATCTTTTATGTTTTGCAGATTTTCAAATTTCAAACGAAACATTGACAAAAATGACAGACAAAATTACAATTTTATGGTGGGCAAAAAATTTGGAGATGGTGTCTTCACTTGATTAAGTTCATCTCATTTGCCTATAAAAAGAGCCATTCTCCCATGCATTCAACAAGAAAAGAGAAGCATCTATCAAGCAAAAAAAAAAAAAAAAAGAGAAATATCAAGTTTAGAGAGCTTTTATATTCTTTATCTACTATTTGAAGAGAGTTGTACTTTTGTTGTAAGAATTTTCTTTGTTCTTGTATTGTGGTGAGAGTGAGATCTTCTTGTAAAGGATAAAAATTATCCTTGAGAGAACTCTTTCCTTGGTGAGGTTGTTCATCAAGAAGAACTCTTGGTGTGGTGTTATCAGTTGCCTTGGTGAGTTCATCAAGAAGAACTCTTGGTGTGGTGTTATCAATAGTTGAAGAAAGTTGCCTTGGTGAGGTTGTTCATCAAGAAGAACTCTTGGTGTGGTGTTATCAAGGGTTGAAGGAAGTTGCCTTGGTGAGGTTGTTCATCAAGAAGAACTCTTGGTGTGGTGTTATCAAGAGTTGGAAGAAAAAGTCTTGGTGAGGTTGTTCATCAAGCAAGTTGTAAAGATTTCTACAACTTAGTGGAAAGCTTAGCTCGTGGAGCTAGGAGCCCGTGGACGTAGGCAAGGTTTGCCGAACCACGTAAATTGAGTTTGCACTCTCTCTATCCCTATCTCTTTATATTTACTTGCACTTGTGATTGTTCATTATTGTATTCTCTTGATTGCATCTTTAATAACTTCTAATTTCATCTTCTTCACCTTTATTCTCAAAGAAAGAGTGAACTAATTTTGATCTTTCAAGAAAAGTTTTATAAATCCATTTTGATAAATAAAAACCCAATTCACTCCCCCTCTTGGGTTGCCATACCTGGGTCAACAAGTGGTATCAGAGCAAGGTTGCTCATTTTTTAAATCTTAATCGATTTTTGAGCTATGGCAACTTTTAATTCAACTTCATATGTTGAGGGACTTTCTATCTCTAGACCTCCATTTTTTAATGGAAGTGATTACTCTTATTGGAAAACTAGAATGAGTATTTTCTTGAAATCTTTTGATTATGATTTGTGGTCTATTGTTTTGGAAGGACCTTTTGTTCCTACCAAAATTGAAAATGGGGAAAGCATGCTTAAAGAACCTAAAGAGTTTAGTGAAGATGATAAAAAGAAATTGAGTTTGAATGCTAAAGCTATGAATGTGTTATATGGTGCTCTAGATAGAAATGAGTTTAATAGAATATCTACTTGTTCTACGGCACAAGAAATATGGCACACACTTGAAGTAACTCATGAAGGAACTAGCCAAGTTAAAGAATCTAAAATTAGTATGCTAGTTCATAGTTATGAGCTTTTTAAGATGAAACCGGATGAATCAATTTTTGAAATGTTTACTAGATTTATGGATATTGTCAATGGTTTGAAATCTCTCGATAAATCTTATTCTAATGTTGAAATGGTGAGAAAGATTCTTCGGTGTCTATCAAAATCTTGGGAGTCAAAGGTGATGGCAATTCAAGAAGCAAAGGACCTCACCAAACTACCATTAGAAGAACTTATGGGTTCTCTCATGACTCATGAAATCACCTTGAAGGAGAATAAAGAAGAAGATTGCAAAGTGGCAAACATGTGCTTCATGGCTTTAAGAGAAAATGAGATAAGTATTCTAAACTATGATCCTAAGCTTTCATATGATGAATTACTTAAAGCATTTCAAAATTTACATGTGCAAGTTGATAAACAAAATTCAAAAATCAATGCTTTCAAAAAGAAGTCAAAAATCATGTTATCTCAATTAGAAGAGTTGGTGGAAATAAATGAAGCTTTAGAAAATGAAAATGAAATTTTAAAGCAAAAAGATTTTGAAAGTTTGGAAAATCAAATACATTTATTAAAAACTGAAAATGAGATTTTAAAACAAAAGGATTTTGATAAATTAGAGAAAGAAAATGTTATTTTGAAAAAGGAAAATAATGACTTAAGAAATATTGTTGATAGTTTTACAAAAAGCACAAAAAATTTGAATTCTATGTTACAAAACCAAAGGTGTGTTTTTGATAAAAGAGGGTTAGGATATAAAAGTCATAAAAATCAAAAGTATTTTAAAAACTATTTTGTTCATGCATCTTCTATGAATAATCCTAATCATTCATGTACTTATTGTGGAAGAAAAGGACACAAAGTGCATTCTTGCTATATTAAGAGAAATCCTAATTTGAAAACAAATATGGGGTTCCAAAAAGTACCATAACTAACCCCCAAGGACCCAAGAACATTTGGGTACCAAAAAGTCGCTCTTTTAATGTTGATTGTAGAACAAAGGAGTGGCAAACACAAGTGGTACTTAGATAGTGGATGCTCAAGGCATATGACCGGGATGCCTCTAAGTTCTCAAGATTAATCATGAAGAAAGGAGGATATGTGACCTTCGGTGATAATGCCAAAGGAAGGGTAATCGAACATGGTGATATTGGTAACCCTTTTTCACTTGTTATTGAAAATATTTTGCTTGTTAATGGTTTGAAACATGATTTGATTAGCATTAGTTAATTTTGTGATAAGGGATATTTCGTTACTTTTGAGCATAATAGATGTGTGATTAAGGATGTTAGTAACAATAAGACATTATTTGTTGGTAATAGATGTGGTAATATTTATACAATTGATATTGATGTTAATGATCATGTAGAAAATGTTTCATTGTTAATCATGATGCTTGGTTATGGCATAGAAGGTTAGGTCATGCTAGCATGGACACAATTTCAAAAATTTCTAAAAATGATTTAGTTGATGGTCTTCCAAAAATAAAATTTGAAAAGGATAAGATTTGTGATGCTTGTCAATTTGGAAAACAAGTGAGAACTTTTAAACAAAAGAAATTTATTTCAACAAATAAACCTCTACAATTACTTCATTTGGATTTATTTGGACCATCAAGAACTCAAAGCCTTGGTGGAAAGTATTATGTTTTGTTATTGTGGATGATTATTCAAGATTCACTTGGGTATTATTCTTGAAAACTAAAAATGAGGCCATACAAGCTTTTTCAAAATTTGCAAAAAGAGTCCAAAATCAAAAAGGGTATTCTATTGTGTCCATTAGGAGTGATCATGGTGGTGAAGTAGACAATGTTGCATTTGAAAATCTTTGTGATGAAAATGGTTTTGAGCATAATTTTTCCTCACCTAGAACTCCACAACAAAATGGTGTTGTTGAGAGGAAAAATAGGACTATCCAAGAAATGGCTAGGACCATGTTACTTGAAAAACAATTTGCCAAAATATTTTTGGGCCGAAACCATTAATACCGCATGCTTTATAATCAATAGAGTCCATATTAGAGCTTTAATAAAGAAAACTCCTTATGAACTTTGGAAAGGAAGAAAACCCAACATTGGATTTTTTAAAGTTTTTGGATGTAAATGTTTTATTTTAAACACCAAGGATAACCTTGAAAATTTGATGCAAAAGCCGATGTTGGAATTTTTGTTGGCTACTCCAACCATAGTAAAGCATATAGAGTTTTTAACAAAAAGACTCTTACTATTGAAGAATCTATGCATGTTGAATTTGATGAAACTAATGTTATTTCTTCAAAGAATTTAGATGATGATATTGTTGAGGTAGAAAGGCAAATCAAGGAATCAAGGCTTGATGAAAAGAGCCAAGATGAATTACAACTTCAACAAGAAAAGCTTGAGGAAGTAAATGATTCTTCCCAAGAATTACCAAAGAATGGAGGTATGCAAAAGCTCACCCTAAAGATCTCATTATTGGTGAACCATCAAAGGTATGAAAACTAGATCTTCTTTTAAGAACTTTTGTAATCATTTTGCTTTTGTCTCTCAATTTGAACCAAAATCTTTTAAAGAAGCTGAAAATGACGAAAGTTGGATTTTGGCTATGCAAGAAGAATTGAACCAATTTGAAAGAAATCAAGTTTGGGAATTAGTCCCTCGACCCAAAAATCATTCTATTATAGGCACTAAATGGATTTTTAGAAATAAAGTAGATGAAAATGGCACCATTATTAGAAGCAAAGCCAGACTTGTTGCTCAAGAATACAATCAAGAAGAATGTATTGATTATGAGGAAACCTTTGCACCGGTTGCTAGATTAGAATCAATTAGAATGTTGTGTGCATTTGCATGTTATAAAAATTTTACAGATGTCAAAAGTGCATTTTTAAATGGTTACATTATGGAGGAAGTATATGTAGAGCAACCTCTTGGTTTTCAAAATCATGATTTTCTAAACCATGTTTTCAAACTCAAAAAGGCACTTTATGGCTTGAAACAAGCACCAAGAGCATGGTATGATAGATTGAGCAAATTTCTCACTGATAATGGTTTCGAAATGAAAAAAGTTGATACTACTCTTTTTGTTAAACCAAAAAATGATGATTTATTAAATGTTCAAATCTATGTTGATGATATTATATTTGGTGCTACTAATGTCTCTATGTATGAGGAATTTTCCAAGTGCAAGCAACAAGAATTTGAAATGAGCTTAATGGGAGAATTAAATTTCTTCCTTGGACTTCAAATCAAGTAATCAATAGATGGGATCTTCATTAATCAAGCTATATACACAAGAGATCTTCTCAAGAAGTTTGGCATTGATTATTCAAGGACATATAACACACCTATGGGTACATTAACCAAGCTTGACAAAGATGAGAAAGGAAAAGATGTTGAGGTAACAAAATATCGAGGTATGATTGGCTCTCTTTTGTATTTAACTGCTAGTAGACCTGATATTATGTTTAGTGTGTGTATGTGTGCTAGATTTCAGTCTTGTCCAAAGGAATCTCACCTTAAGGCTGTCAAAAGGATATTTAGATATCTTCTTGGAACCATAAATCTAGGTCTTTGGTATCCTAAGTGTGATAATTTTGATCTAATTAGTTATTCCGATGCGGACTTTACTGGAAGTCTTCTTGATAGGAAAGCACTAGTGGCTCTTGCCATTTTCTGGGACATGCATTAGTCTCATGGTTTAGTAGAAAACAAAATTCTGTTGCCTTATCAACCGCGGAAGCCGAGTATATTGCAGTAGGAAGTTGTTGTGCACAATCTCTTTGGATGAAACAAATTTTAGAAGATTATGGTGTGGTATTTGATCATATTCCCATCAAATGTGACAATACAAGTGCCATCAACATTTAAAAAAATCCCATACAACACTCTAAGACTAAGCATATAGAGATTAGACATCATTTTATTAGAGATCATGTGCAAAAAGGAAATATTTCGTTAGAATTTGTTCCCACCGATAAACAATTAGCCGATATATTTACTAAACCCCTTAGTCAAGATAGATTTTGCATAATTAGAAGAGAATTAGGCATGTTGGATATGTCTTAATTTTGCTTTAATATGATAATCTTTGAATGGTAGCATATGTTAAGGGGGAAGAATATATTTAGGGGGAGTAGTTAATTTGATTACATCTTTTTGATGATAACAAAAAGGGGAGAAATAGTTGGATTGCTTATATTCATAACAAGTGCCATTCTTTTTGCTTATTGTTGATTTTTATTTTCATTCTTGATTTTAGATTATATTTTAAAGCAATCAATGATTTGTCATCATCAAAAAGGGGGAGATTGTTAGCCCTAAGTCTACATGATAATTTTGATGATAACAATACACATTGATTAATTGAGATTTACTAACATGTTTATTTATGTGCAAGAGTAAGATCATTGAAATAATTTTAAAATCAAGAAGAGGCTTATTAAAATGAAGTGTTGAAGCTAAGGAGAAGACTACATGTTAAAGGCACCAAAGTTTAAGAACAAGGATTGACTCAAGGAATGTGACACATGAGCAATGTTCAATCAATTGGTCATATATATCTCTACAAATATCTAAATGACGTGATTCTTGAGCCTTTGGAAAGCTTACTCAATTTATAACATTTCATATGTTTTAATGAAATTCAAATTTCAAGTGCAAGGTTGTTCAAATCATCATGCAAGTTGAAAGACAAATGAAAGGCTGACATAATTGACATGCAATTCGGTGGACTGATACAGAGAAGAAAAATCAACTCACATGAGCACCGAATGGTGTTTTGGCCATATCTTAAGATAGAGATATCCAAATGCTTTGATTATTAATGTTTTGGAAAGATTATTCAAATATTCAGATCTTTTATGTTTTGAAGAAATTCAAATTTCAAACGGAAGGCTGACAGAATTATCATTCAATTTGGTGGACTGACACAAGAAAGAAAAATCAAGTCACATGAGTACTGAATGGTTTTTTGGTCATATCTTGAGCTACAGATATCCAAATGACTTGATTCTTGATGCGTTGGAAATCTTATTCAAATTTGCAGATCTTTTATGTTTTACAGATTTTCAAATTTCAAACGAAACATTGACAAAAATGGCAGACAAGATTACGGTTTTTATGGTGGGCAGAAAATTTGGAGATGGTGTCTTCACTTGATTAAGTTCATCTCATTTGCCTATAAAAGGAGCCATTCTCCCATGCATTCAACAAGAAAAGAGAAGCATCTATCAAGCAAAAAAAAAAAAAAACAAGAGAAATATCAAGTTTAGAGAGCTTTTATATTCTTTATCTACTCTTTGAAGAGAGTTGTACTTTTGTTGTAAGAATTTTCTTTGTTCTTGTATTGTGGTGAGAGTGAGATCTTCTTGTAAAGGATAAAAGTTATCCTTGAGAGAACTCTTTCCTTGGTGAGGTTGTTCATCAAGAAGAACTCTTGGTGTGGTGTTATCAAGAGTTGAAGAAAGTTGCCTTGGTGAGGTTGTTCATCAAGAAGAACTCTTGGTGTGGTGTTATCAAGGGTTGAAGGAAGTTGCCTTGGTGAGGTTGTTCATCAAGAAGAACTCTTGGTGTGGTGTTATCAAGAGTTGAAGGAAGTTGCCTTGGTGAGGTTGTTCATCAAGAAGAACTCTTGGTGTGGTGTTATCAAGGGTTGGAAGAAAAAGTCTTGGTGAGGTTGTTCATCAAGCAAGTTGTAAAGATTTCTACAACTTAGTGGAAAGCTTAGCTCGTGGAGCTAGGAGCCCGTGGACGTATGCAAGGTTTTTACCAAACTACGTAAATTGAGTTTGCACTCTCTCTATCCCTATCTCTTTATATTTACTTGCACTTGTGATTGTTCATTATTGTATTCTCTTGATTGCACTTTAATAACTTCTAATTTCATCTTCTTCACCTTTATTCTCAAAGAAAGAGTGAACTAATTTTGATCTTTCAAGAAAAATTTTATAAATCCATTTTGATAAATAAAAACCCAATTCACCCCCCCTCTTGAGTTGCCATACCTGGGTCAATAGAGCTCTCGTGCCAATTTTCTTTCTAGACCTTTGTAGGTCGATTCAACCTCACATAAGTGAGTTCACATTTCTCTACTCATCGCTTTTTTCATGTACAATCACAATCACATAATGAGGAAGCTTCCACAGTATCAGTTACAGTCACCTAGGGGTAAAGACTCTTTAATCAAGGTAGGACTTTTTATTTTACAGTCAGTTCCCATATAATAGCTCAAGGCTAGTATGGCAATCCGGGTGATACCGGACCCATGCTACCGAATCTCGTCTAGAGAAACACATGATCCAGACCTCCCCTCAAGCCATGGGAGTACGGAATGCTCAAGGCTAGTCTGACAATCCGGGTGATACTAGGCCCATGCTACCATATCTCGTCTACAGAAACACATGGTCCAGACCTCCCCTTAAGCCATGGAACATTATAGAACAATACAAATACATTTAGATACCTACACTTGAAATAGCTCGAGGCTAGTCTGACAATCCGGGTAATACCGGGCCCATGCTACCGAATCTCGTTTAGAGAAACACATGGTTCAGACCTCCCCTCAAGCTATGAGAGCTAAACTTCCTAAGTCTTGGCATGCCAATCATGTTTCACCATTCACAATCAGTCACACATAAAAGAAGTTTGATATCAACCTTTTAGAACAGTCACAATATCTCACATTCAAGCATCAAAGTGCTAGCAATTAACAATGTTATAATCCATAAAATTACATACATACAGTACACAATTTATTGTGGCCTCAGAATAGTCAGCTTACTTACCTCGTATAGCTGTTTTTCGATGCTTGTGATTGACCTAAAAATAAAATAAAAATCTCTTTTTAGGTCACCATACACTTGTAAAACATTTACCCTTTTTGGCTCTATTTCTATACTTTGACAAACAATTTACAACAACACTTGTCTACTTTCAAAATTCACACAATTGGGTAGACATCTTTTACACACATACCTCATGTCTCCATAAAATTTTTAGAGCAAATGGGGGTCGTTAGGTCACTCAAAATAATCAAATTCATTACCTCAACAATTCTGCCACTGCATTCACTTCACTGAGCACTATCAACTTAAGAATTTGTAGGAATGTCAATCCTACTCAAATGGGTACAAATATTTACAGGCTGGTATATAACATATATATATATACCTCCATACCAAAAATCAGGGCTTTTCAAGGTGTTTAACGCATTCAAATCCATTTATTTCTAACTGCCCTGTTTTGGAAACTAAAAATTCCAATTTTAGCAAGCCAACTTTAAAAATCTATAACAATTCACATAGAGCTTTAATCTCAGTGAAAATTTGCAGTATCATATATGACACGTAAAAGGACTTGCATACCAAAAATCAAATAATTCTATGAAGATTGGTACCTTCAACTAAAATCGTCTTTCCCTACTCTGTTCTAAGACAGGGGAAATGTGCAATACCATACCAGAAATTCAAAAATTCACTACAAATCACCTACTACGAATTTTTGAGTGAATCCAATTGCTATACACTACTGGACATGTCTATTTTCATCCATAAAAATTTCAGAACAAGAGAATGTCCCACTGATTTTTGGTAATTTTCGGAACATGCACTGCTCAGTGTAACAAAATTTCCAGGATTTGAACTAAACTCTCAATTCTAGCTTATATCTTCATCCTCTTGCTTAGATACATTCAAAACTCATTCAAATTCATGTTTCCACACAAATTTCCAGCAGCACAAACAACAATTCACATACTCACATCACAACCCAAAGGAATTCTTGCAAATACATACATAATAGCACAAGAATTCTAAAGGAGAGAAGAGTTCTTGCAACTTGCTTGCTTGAATTCTTGGTGAAATTGTGTGTGTGTCTGGAGCTTAGAGAGAGTGAAGGGCTGGAACGTGTGTTTAGAGAGCAAGGATGGAAGAAATTCTAGAATTCTTCCTATTTATTAGATAAACTAAAGCACAATTTCCATTTAGTGCTCCCTTCCTTTCCTCCTTTCCACTAAGCCCATCATCTCTTATCTATTACATTACAAATCCAACATATAACTAATACATTAATACATATATTACACATGTCACCATAAAATATGTTATAATATACATTACAAAAAAAAAATGGGATATTACATAAGGAATCAACTGGTCGAGAGGATTTAGTTTGGAATCGAAGAGATGGCATTGATCAACAATACCTTCGAAAAAAATATCGGGTTCTGCATAAAATTACACAGTTTGATTAGTTCCTCTCTTCACATCAGAACTAAGTCAGGAGAGAGAGAGTGAAATTTTTGTTCTTTTTGGGAACAAATAAACCAATTAATTTAGGTTTATGGATTTATAGGATGATTGTCCAAATTGCACCATATAAATCCGATTAACATTTGCTTGTATTTCCATGCTTGATTCAAGGTATTTTAGCTCAAAATGGTATTCCCATTAGCCCAAAAGAACACACTAAAATTTTGTCTAAATCCATCACAAAAGGATTTTTGCATCGACTGCATGACAAAACTAATATGCCTGTCCCTGAACCAAAACCATGAAGCTAAAACAATCCAATGAGCAATGTGGAAGAGCAGCTTGCTTTGATCAATTCTGTTTTGTCTGATATTGTGCATGATCTCAAGGACATCAAAGCAAAGCAATCTACATTGGAGAATGAACTTGATGGAAAATCCGTTGCTGTAGAAGAACCACAACCTATGAAAACTGCAGATGTGGTGCATAAGCATTTTGCAGAGCAAATGCCAGAAATAGCACAGCTAATGTCATAGGAGGAACAAGTAGCACAACCTGCTGTTGAGACAAACATGATAGCAGAAAAGAAATAGAAGAAAAAGAAATTCGAGAAGAAAGCTAAAGGAATTGGTTTGAAGGGCAAGAAAAAGGTCAAAGTGGTGAAGAAAAAGTCTGACAAGAAGAAGAAGAAAATTGCACTAGCAGTTTTAGAATTGAAGGATGAATCCTTGTCAGATGAACTAGCTCAAGAGGAACCCGAAATAACATCACCTTCACCACCTTCTGAAGAAGAACCTCACATTGCACCAGTTCCTGAAGCAGAACAACTTGTCTTTCCACCACCATAGTAATCTCCACATGAAATAGAACATACACCTGATGTAGAACACACACCGAAACCAATTCTTGAAGCAGACATAGCAAAACTAGCCACAACAATCCTAACTCAGCTTGCAACAAAATCACTTGTGGATCTACAACAACCTGCTGTTGAGTTGCAGCCAACTGAAATAGTGCTAACAGACTTGACAAGGAAATTTGCAAATTGTGGCAGAGGTCACTACTACTTCATCTGATACAACTGGAGCACAGACCACTCCTATGGTTTCTAAATAGCCTACACCTACCACTACTAGCAAAAGGTTCAAGACTAAGACTAGTAGGATCAAAAAACGACCTGGCAGTTCATCTTCACCTCCTATTCGCAAGTCTACCTAACTTCATTAATGCCCTTTCTGTTTATTTTTCTTTTGGAAGTTGTTCTGAAATCAAGGGGGGAGAAGAAGTTTCTGATAATTCTGTGTGACTATTTTGAATATTATAATTTTGAACTGATTCTCCTTGATGCTCCTTGACTTCAAGGGTAGTAAGTTAGGGGGAGTGAGAAGTCTTTATATTTGCATTCGAACTATTTTATGCTTTGTGTTTTTGACTTGTTACTTTGCAGGATTTACTTTACTTGTTTTGTGTTCTTACCTACATATTTCATTTGTTTGATGTCTTTGTCACATTTTGTTATTTGCTCTCATCATGCTTTGGTTGAAGTGTTGTTTGACAGGTTTTTCAACTTCACTTTGTTCTTGTTTTTGCAAGACATTTACATTCATATTTTTTTATGTTATGTGATTTATAACTGCACAATTATTATTTCTTTAAGTATGTTATTTTCTGTTTGATAAATCATGATTACTTATAGTTATTTTGGACTTATCTTTATGTGGTATTCTTTGATCAGAAATAGTTTTGTGTTTCCCTTACAAGTTTCCAAAAAGAGGAGAGATTGTTAACGTTAACATGTGATACTCTTGCATGTGCCATGCACATGATAATTTTGGACCAACTTGTGATAAAACTAGAAGTTATATCGTTTCTTATTTCACTATTTCTAGACGTATAATTGAAGTATTTGATTCATAATGAATATCTTTTTAGATTAGGACATTATTTGATGTATCATAGTTAAAATAGAAATATATTTATTTGCGTCCTATCTCATTTACGAGTTACTTGTATCACTTCCTATAGTATTGGTCTTTATCATAATTTGAGTTTTATTAAGATTTTAAAGAGATTACAATCGGGCATCTCACTATATATAATGTTATGTTTACATAACTTATATGTTGATGGTGTATGTCACGACATTCCAAGGAATAAGAAGAGAGCTTCAACGCAAATAGGAATGCTTCTTTGATTTTATTTTATGAGTGTCTTATTCATGTATGAAAGATTGTAATCGTGCATAAATTTCAATTAGGTATGTCAAATTAGTTAGTATACACTTTAGAAAACTTGCGAGTTAAGTATTTATTTAATTCAGTGTCAGACATCATGGTTATGTTTTACTCAACAGTGTTGTTAAGTTGCAGCGACAGAGAGTAGGCAGTATCACTATTGTTTAAGGTCTTGGCGGGTTTTTGTTTTACAAAGATTAAGTCAGTGTGTGAGAGTGAGCACTATAAATGATCGTAAAGATTATACAAACAAGAACTTAGTCAATTGCAGCTCTAAAGCTGTCTGCAGATGTAGGTTTTATAACTGAACCATGTAAAATCCTCCTGTGCCATTTTACTTTACCGTTTACTATTATATTGTACATAACTTCATACTTCCAGATCTTATATTTTTAAAACCTAGTTTTGACACTAGAGATTATAGTTTATTACATTATTTATCCCACGAGATGTATAGGAATTTCAATTTCTTGGACCAAACCCAAAGGAATATAAAACATATTAATTTACAAATATTTTGATGATATATATCCTTGGCAATTAAAGACCACTAACATTGATTAATAATAAAATTCAAGGATCAACGAATTTTCTCTAGAAACTAGTGGAACCAAAAATTAAAAAAAAAAGTATAATTTGTGGGAAGGAGAGTAAATCTATGTACACTTGTCTATGTTTTAATGAATTGTTACGTGGTTAGTGAAAATGGAAGAGAATAAAATTGATCATAAGTTAAAAGTTGAAAAGGAAATGAGAAGCAGCCAGAATGAAAAGCAATAGCAAAGCAAGGCATAGCGGGATGTAATTTCACAATTGATGAGTAAACAGAAAATTACACGCACAACGATCTCACGGGGTAATTTTAATTAATTACAGTAACAAGTGAGGAAAGGGGAAAAAGCAGCAGTTTTTTGGGGAAAAAAGGTCGGTCCCTTCTGTGTGGTAACAAAGCAAGCACTTGTCATTTGTCAATTGCGGAATAAAGAAGCTAGACTTGTGCCACGAGGGCAGAGACCCCATGTATCAACTTGGAGGGAGTCGTTGTTAAACTTCCATTTCAAACCCTAAGTATATTCTACTCTGAGCTGAAGTTGTCGAGGACGAATAAGTTGCAGAAACATCTGTTGATAATGTGAGTATTAATTGTTCTCTTTCTATTTGCATTTTCTATGCTAGAAGCCTTTGATTCTCGTTCCGCTAGCTATATTTGAGCGGTTGTAAATTATCTTTTTATATCACACGAGTAAAAGCATATATATGGAGTAATGGACAGAAGCTGGTGACGATTACTAGATGATTAACTAAACTAGTTGTATCTATTTTTCCCAGGTCGACCGAGAACTTGGATTTAGAGGCAGCTGCTGCTGGTACGACAAGGCAAGATTATTCAAGGGATCTTGGGGGAAATTCTCAAAGAAGTAGACATTCTGGTTCTGAAATTCCACTAGGAATTAGGTGCATGCTATCTTGTTGTGTCTTGATAGCCTGATGCTTCCGTTATGTAAGGAATATCTTTCACCCAAGAAGCGCTGCGGGGTTCTGGATTTTTCTTATGTCTATGGCGATTTTACTCTTTGTGAATCCTTTATTCTTCTACCATTATATTTATGTGGTCAATGCCAAAAAACATTACAGAAAATTTACAATAGTCCAATACGTTCTTTTCTGGGTTAGAGAGTCTGTTATGCGCCAAAGGAATTGCCTCCAAGTCAACCAGGGTTCGAGTGCTGCACACGCGCATTGACGTAACGCTGGTATGGTGCACTCTGGTTGGCCCGCAGACACTGCCTCAGGGCATGATAGAGACTCTCTTTTTGGGTTGTTTGGTTATTTCACGGAAGTTCGTTGCCTAGTGGCGTCATTGATCCAGGCGGGAGAGCGAGAGCTTTAGCTGTTTGTTTAACAGACTGGACAATCTGCTATTCAATGATAACAGTAAGTTGGATTCTTTAAGGCTAAACTATTATTACTATTTTTAATTTCAACTTAAAAGGAAAAGGAAGATGATAATTAATTAATGTAATTCAAGATCAATTAGAAGTCAAGTACAATTCTTCATTTTTAAAAGCTAAATAAAACAAATTTTAAGAAAACACTTTCTACACCATCAGTGTTTTCATAAACAATTTTGAGGTGCAATCCTAGAAAATCGATGCATAACAAAGTAATTATATAATTTTTCTCTTTATCAAAATTTGTTCTCGTATATTTTATTAAACATATTTTAATGATTTGTGGTATGCCTTAAAAATTTTTATCTCAAATGATATGACATTCATTTAAAATTATCATATCATAATTTATTACATTTTCTTTCACCCCTTTGGCTCACTAATTAATCTAATATTGATTTACACATCATTTATTCTATTTTTATATATAAAATGATTGAGATCCAACTCAAATTTTATCAATTTCTTAAATTTTATCATAACAAACAAATACAACTTTAAGATACGAAAACATTTTTCATTATAGCTTTCCTGTTGTACCAATTTAACACAGTGTGTTAAATTGCGTACTCATAATCACGTAAATAGTAAATATCTTTATATACATATAATTTTGAATCACTCATCATGAACTCTAATTTTGTGGTGCTCCATCTATACGCAGAGATTAATGGTTGAAAGTACATTAAATCGATCGGGCTGGAGTTTCATTTGATGTGAGTATACTTATGTTCTGGTTTCTTTTCGCATATTTGTTCGTGGTCATTCGAATGTCAGCATTGCTCACAAAAGTTCCAAAGGCTTCCGGCGTGTTAATTTGCCCAAGCTGAATGGACCAAAGCCTTGATCAATCTTGTTTTTTACGTGCACGACGCTCACTTATGTAAGTATAAGGAATTACAATTTTTGTTGGTTTATTTTGAATAAGTCAATAAACAAGTAAACAAACTACTCCTCTGTGTGATATAATTTCATTCCAAGTCCCTTTAAGGATTGTACTAGGAAATTGTTTAGTGAAAAAGCACAAATTAAAGATAAAAGGACAAATCTAAAACTTAAAAACGAAATCAATTATTCATGATATTTTCTTCGTTCTTTATGGTTCTGTTTACTGATGACTTCTCATATTTTGAAAGTAGTATTTTTTGTACACTCAATATGTATCATAATATTAATTGCCTTTGGCAATAACAATCTGCATGCCATCTATACATTTAGAGTAATCTGTTTTTTTTTTTTCTTCCTCTCATATAGTTAACTATTTCTTTGATATTGAATTTGATTTTCTATTTATTGTCTTCTAAATTTCATATACTATGCTTATCATTAATAATAATATGTTTCTCAATATTATACATCTACTACTAAAAGATTATCATACAAACGACCAAGTAATTAAAAAAAAATTATTGTGAACAAAACACTAAACACAAAGAGGAAAAAATTAATAGCAATCAAGAAATAAAAAAAGGTAATAAAACCAAAAAATACAGAATTCTAGAACCTACAAATTGGATGCAAAGTAGAGAGATTAGATTTGCATTTTACAATATATTTGTTGTGTGCTAGATATTTCTTCATTTTATTTCTTAAATTTTTTTTTAAAAAAAAAACCCTGTCTTGAATTGAACTCAAATATAGAGTTGAGTTTGATAACTGAATTAATCAACAAGTTAAAAGAGAGGTTTTAATTTAAGTAATTATATGTTTTAAATTTTAAAATATGTACATTCATTCTTTCTAATGTGAATGAGTATTTCTAATACTGGAATTGGAGCATAAATCTGCACCCAATACTCGCTAATTAAGAAAACAAGAATCATCAATGTTTTGTGCAGATGTTACTAGGAAAGCAAAATAGTTATTCATGTTAAAAAAGTTACTTTTAAAATAGAAAATGTCAAAAATGCGGAAAAGAGGTTATCGGGAGGAAATTAATATTCAAAAAAGAAAGAATTTTGAATAGTATAGTAGAATATTAAACGTTGAAGGAAATTTGTTTTTGAGACATTAAATTAAGCTACGTCCACCTGCACTGCCTGGAGGCATCGCTTTCCCTGTTTCCCTATTGATTAAACTCATATCATCACCATTATATATTCTCTATTGTGCAAATCAATCTTTCTCTAATTCAGTTATTCGAAGCATTATGGTACTTTTGGGCCATCGACAAACAATATTGGTGTCGGAAACAAAAGAGCGACCTATCTCATTGGGGATGCCGTCCTCATTCAAATTCTTGTAATCCAAGTTTAGGAGGTCGCAAATTTCTAAATGCTTCTTGTGCTGACAAAATAGACGGCTCAGTCTGGTATTCTGAAGCATTAGAAATTTTCTTGTGAGGTTTGCTTTTTGTTTACGTTGGGGCCTGCAATCAGGTTTGTACACTTTTGAGGTGGGCCTCAAGTGTCGAAATGGAAAACTCTTAGATGGATGGAGCCGTAAAGTAATCTTCACACTTTACATTTAGTTTATTTTGTCTATTGTTCATTTAATAATTACTGTAATTGGTGACTTTAAAAAGTGCATACAAGCATGGCGATTAATCATATGATAACGTTTAAGTGAAAAAATAAACGCATATAATTACTAATATTATATTATGTTAACATATGAATAGAATTTCCATATATAGACTCCCTAATAAGATACTCGTATTAATTGAATTGGAGAGAGGACAGGATTGAGAAAAAGAAGTGGATGCAATATTTTAGATATAGACATTCTCTTGACCATATAATTAACTTTGTCAGATGACAACTTAATTAGATGTTGTTTAGTGGTGGAATTATATTAATAACTGGACCTAGCTTGTTATTCTCTTATTTATTAACTGATTTATTGAGTAATATTGCAACACATCAACTGTTGATACAAATTGATGTGGTGTTATTATATGATTAGGACATCATCCATTTTAATAATTAGTTCAATTAGCTTTTTTCCTTCTAATCCTTTAATAACATTAGGTCAGATTATGTTTTTCAAGTTATTTTCTAAAACAATTTGTATAAATTGCATCATTGTTATTCATCTATCATTTTGGAAAATATTGCACTCAAGACTGTGTGTGTTAGAACGTCCAGAGATTGAGACTTTGGAGTTTGGTTTATTTGTGCATGTTCATGATGTTATTGGTGGTGGGGTGGGGTAGAAACATTTATCAATTCATATTTTCTCATTTTGACTGAATCTTTGTGTTTCTTGTGCCTTTTTTCATTCTTAAACATTGTGAGATTTGATTGTACTATTATTTTTGGCTGGGATTATTTGGTTGGTTAATTAGCGTTAATAAGCTAGTAATAACTTTTAAACTTGATGCATGTCTAATATTGAATTCTAATTAATTAATCTTTGCAGTGGTTTCGGTCAAAACCTCCAACCAAGAAATTAAGTGTGCAAAACTGTCGTTGTGATTGCCACTTGCATCTACTCTGTGGTATTGTTCACATTTTTAGTTGGAAATTTACATGTCAGTAAATTGGTAATACATATGTGCATATTTTTACGTATGTATGTACATGTACATGTGGTTTTCCCATCTTTGTGGAACGTTTGCGTGCATTCTAGAGTGTAAATCTCTGTTCTAAGTGATGACCAATAAGGCACTATTACTTAGCTCGTTGTATTTATATATAGAATTATAGTTTCTAGGAATAATTTAATTATCTTTATATGTTTGATTAAACTGAAGCATGGTAAATTTTGTTTTTCATGAATGGGGCCTCCTCCAAATCAGGCATATCTGAAATCTAAAACTGAATCTAGACGATCGAAGAAGATGGAAGTTGCAGGACAAGAGGGAGAGGAGATAAGATTGCGACGGCCAGAGCTAGAGCAGTGGTTGTCTTTCAGAAAACTCTCCCAAGAACTCCAAGCGTAGAGTACCAATCGCACATACGGCGATAAAACTGATAGTGTTAATTGGTACGGCCGAGCTAGAAGAAGCTTTTGAAGTTATGCCTATTTGGATTATTTAAGGAAGAGTGAATAAAAAATAATCTCAAGATCTTTGGAGGGAGCCCTGCAACTCTAAACCAAGAAAAAATGGCTTTTACTTTAATGAATGAATAAAGAGAGATGTCCCCCTTTTGTCTTTATTCATGGATAGCAACGTTCTACCAAATAAGTAACGTGTTGAACAAAAGGAACACAATTAAAAGTAATCGAAAGTAGGTGCAGACCCATCACTTCCTAAAGACTGGGCCTAGTAGACTTATTCAAACATTTGACTTATCCAAATAATAGACTTAACTAATTTACAAACTTTATCTTCTTATCCTGCCATAATAAATCTTTTTGGTTTTTCTATGTAAATTTCTTCATCTAACTCTCTATTAAGAAAAGCAGTTTTTACCTCCATTTGATGGATTTCAAATTGATAGATTGAAGCTAATGCAATCAAGATTCTAATAATAGCAATCCGCACAGCAGGTGCACATGTATCCAAGTAATCTGGGCCTTTTCATAGGTAAGAGGATCAGATTCTATTGTTAGTGTTACCATAGTTTGTTAACAATTTGGGTCTCTCGACCCTTCTACCAAATAAACTATAAAGTCTGGTCCAAAGGATTTTTCTATCCTTACTCTTTTACTTTTTCTAAGTTCAGGGTTTCACTAGTGACATTATGTTTTTAACTAGTTTCTAAAGGTGGTTCGCAATTTTCAGAATCAATACTTTGCAGTATAGTAGAAAATCTGTGCTCATAAAATATAGCATCTCTAGATTTTACTGTAGCATTGATCTCAATAAAATTGTTAGGTTCTATTACAAGAAACCTATATGCTTTGCTATGTTCAACATACCTTAAGAAAATGCATTCTACTCCCCTCTCACCTTATTTCTTTATTTTAGGTTCAGTTAGTCAAACTATAGCTCTACAACCCCAAACTCCAATATATGATAAATTAAGGTTTCTCTTTTTCCATAGTTCATAAGGAGTAATTTTTGTTTTATTATTAGGCACTCTATTTAAGATATGACATGCAGTTAGAAAAGCTTCACACAAAAACCTTTACTAAGTCTAGAATTACACAGCATAGCATAGCATTTACCATTTCAACAAGTGTCCTGAATTCTTCCTTTCAACTATTCCACTTTGTTGTGGTATGTAGTGGGTGTTTCATGTACAAGACCAACAGATTCATAAAATTCTAGAAATTGATATTCACCTCCTCTATCACTTGTAATGTACTTTATCTTAGTGTCACAAAGATTTTAAACTTCATTTTTATAAAATCTTAAGTTTGTCTAAGACTTTATCCTTAGAGTGTAATAGATATAACATAGCAATATTTTGAAAAATCATCAATGGAAGTTACAAAATATTTTTTTCCTCTTCTAGCAAGATTACTATGCATATCACAAGCATCACTGTGAATAAGATGCAACAAAGAGAATATTCTATCAAATTATTTGAAAATGTAGTTTTTGTGATCGTAGTTTGTGCACACACTTTACATTTTTCATGCATATAATCATTGTGTTTAAGAATTAATTGTCTATTAGACATATCATGCAATCGTCTAATATTAACATGTCCTAAACGATTATGCCATAGTGATAATGGGTTAATCAAAGAAGCAGAAGAAACATTTATTTTATTGATATTGAGTGTAAACATGCCCTTACATAAATAACCTTTTCCAACAAAGGTTCCACCCTTAGACAATAGAAACTTGTTTGATTGGAATACAAGTTTAAATACAAATTTATTAAGAAGGGTACCAGAAACAAGATTCTTCCCAATTTTAGGTACATAATAAACATAAGCGAGAGTAAGAATCTTTCTAGATGTGAACTCAAGTTGCACGTTGCCTTTTCCTTTAATTGCCATAGTGGATGACTTTCCCATGTAAAGGATGTTTCCATCTTCCTTTGGATTCATAAGATGTGAAAAAACTTCGATTCTTAGACACATGTTTAGTTGCAGCCACATCTATCCACCATGCATTTTCATCTTCGAGTATATTAGCCCTGAAAATCATGGCCGCCAAGTGTGATGTCGAACCTTCATTTTTTTTTCCCTTAAAAATTCGACAATATCTCTTATTATGGCTAGGCTTACCGCAATGGTGGCATGAGCCTTTCTTTTTGTTCTTTTGGTTCTCTTTAGAACCAAAACTTCTTTTCTTATTATCTTTAAGGTGACGAGGTTATTTAGACCCTTAGAAGACAAACGCCGTTTGATTCTTAAATACCTATGATGAGGGGCGAATATGTTTTTAAGGAAATTGTGTGATACACAGGCCTCGGATTTATGGTTAAACTATTGTAATTTCGTTATAGTAGTTGTAATATTTTCTATTCTAGTTTCTGTTTACATATATATTTTTCCTAACAGAGAAATCTTAACTTGCATGCTTGTAGGGAGTGGTATATACATGGTTAAAGTGAATCTTATCACATTGGAATTTTGTGTCTCCTTATTCATTTATCCCTAAAAATGAAATAGGGGCATTGGAATATTATGCTAATTCCCCTTTTAAATATAAATTATATATGCTTGTATCAATGGAGTTACATAAAATATATAAGGAGATTGAAGTAGGAAAATCTATCACTATACAACCTAAGGTACTAAGATATTTAAAGAAATTTAGAGATTTTTTAAATTTTAAATTTTTATTTTTTGCCTGGTGGGTCCTTTCAAGCCAAAGCATGGTTCAACCATTGAGTGTTGGGGGAAAAAATCCAAAAGTTATAGATTCATATTATATAATTGATTAGCTAGATATAGAAATGTTACTCAAACCCTTAATGTGTTATATTTTAATTAAACCCAAATTATGGAGGGGAAGAGAAACACTTACAAATGACGTGATGGAGGCCATGGATCACAGATCTCACGAGAAGACAATGCATGAAGAAAGAGAAAGCCTCGTGCATCAGTTTTAGATCCCTATTCACAGCTCTTTGTTTGCGAGAATAAGAAGCGTAGACAAGAGAAATAAGAAGAGATTTGTGTTAGGGATGCGAAGAGCAGTGATCAAAATAAGGGATTTGGGCATTTGCGTTAGGGATCCAAAGAGTAGCGGTTTCAATAAGGGATTTAGGTTAGGGCTTCCTAAGATAAAAGTAATTACAAAAAGGCAAAGACCTGGTTCGAACCCAAGACGTGAATCCCTAAAACAAATCTAAGTAGCAGTTTACTTAAAGGGAGGCATTGACCAAGTGGCTAATGAGTCATACATTCTAGTCTCTGCAAAATGGCATATATACCGTTTTCTTTTGTAGTGCGTATTCTCCCAATCCCAGCTGAACATAAAACTATCTTTATCAAAAGTCATTATAATTAACCAAGTTTTGAATTTTTGAAATTAACCAGTCAATTTTTATGAGTTACTATATTTTCAGGTTTTCTAAGATACAACTAGATTCAGTGAATGAGCCTAGCTAAAATATAAGAGTTCTTTCCATGTAGATTTTCATGTTAGATTTCAACAAAATATTTTATGACACATTAGATTAGAGTCGTTCCTCAGTTTGGATCTAAAGATAGGTTTTCCAGTAGATACCCTATTCAATCTAATGCATTACAGAGGTACAAAAACTAATTCTATAACAAAACTCTCAGGGGACAGAAAAGCTGCAATTAACATATTAATTACTTTTGAAAATGACAAAATCCAGGATTTCTCAGTTTTTTTACAAAAGATTGTTCTGTCCAATTGAATGTGATAATATGTACTCTCCCACATGAACTTAAAAACTTCAACTAATTTGATTAAAACTCATTATAATAATCAAGTCTCGCTCAAGAGAGCAATTACACCAATGTGTGGAGAAACATAGAATCTCTAATAGTTTGACTGAAATTTAAAGGATAATTGAAAAGTGGTTATCCTTATCCCTCTTATATATTAATGATGTGCAAATGTTATATCTACTACTTATAATCATTGCAAAGGATAACAACTCAATGAAATTGCATCGTACGTGCAATTCAAGAGATGGTTGATCCAATTTGTAATTGTCGGCCTGTGTCTTCGTTCTGTGTGATGTCTGTCAATCACCTACCTAACACTTCGGCAAACTAGAAGAGGATTGCTCAGCCACTCATTAAAAGTATGAAATTAATATGGGCGTGTCTAACACAGTCACAATATATATAAGACAAAAAAAGTATACCTTTTTATTATCTAGTATCCTTAATAGCATTAAAAATCAGAATAACTAAAATTGAAATAGAACTAATCTTTACACCTGCCCAATATTAATCAATTGATTTAGAAATTTTATGTTGCAGTTTTGTACTTCAATGATGCTATCTCTTTTTACTCTTTTTATAGTGTCTAGACATGTAGTAATCCTGGAAGCGGAGCTGCCTGATGAGGCATTTCCCAATCATCTTTGTATGAGAGAGAAACAAAATATTATTCTCGTGATCAAAACTTATTTAGAACATCTCTATAGCATTCAAGAAGTTCTTTGTGCTCTATTTCAAT